>SCLG01000474.1:0-26406 GCA_004367875.1 Oikopleura albicans | reverse complement strand
GAAAATTACTACAAAGAATGTAGTCATGAGAAACCGACATATGCGGGATTCCACAGAAGTAAAGGTCCTCGGAATGGGACATTTAATGGTGCATTTACGTTGCGATTTCCGGACGGTTACTTTGTTATGAATCTTGCTGTTCAACGCAAAGGCGTGATTCCGCTAAACAAACAAGGTTTACTGCGAACCCGCTGCTGTGACAGAAAATGTAAAGCACGAGCACTCATTTCCTGTAAAGACATGAGTTTAATCGAGATGGCGGATTACGAGACGCTGCGATCAGATCCAGAATTATGGGAAACACACAAATGTGTAACTTTGCCTCATACTTGTGGAAAAATGGTGCCTATGTATTTTTCGGATCGGCGAAATTTTGGAGAGGACTTTCGTGATTTAAAAATAAATTTCGATGACGGATCCGACACGGCGTGGACTATGGCTCAGGAAAAATGGGCGTCAAATTTGGGAGCTGGATTCGATGGGATGATCCAGGGTCTAAAAACAGATCACATGCATAAAGTAGACCGTGACCGTACATTAGTGGCACCGACTAATCGCAAAGCACAGTCTCCGTTGGACTTGGAAGTACCGCTCCCATGCCGGAAAATTATTTCAACAAAATTTGAGGACGGTCAAATGCCATCAAAAGAAGAAGTCGACTTTTTTCGCCTTCAAGATGAAAGCGGCAATATGTATTTTTTAACAAAATCTGATAGTTTATTACTGCACGAGCATTCTGAACTGTTCCTTGATGCAACTTATGCCCCGGTTGGCGGCATTAAACAGTTTTATCAACTGTTTATAATTTCCGTTCGTCAAACTCTCCCTTCTTCTGATGACCGTCCTATAATACGAGCACTCCCAGTTTGCTATATATTTATGGTAAATGCTCAAACCGATAATTACGAAAAAATTTTTGTAAACTTGACAAATATTGTCACTTCGGACATTAATGAGGTCAATAATTTACACCTGCAATTACACATAGTATATGCGTGACGTATACCATGATATCATACACTAGGTACCTATATATTTTATTTTTATTCTATATCTTATGCAGCAAGTACGCTTTTATGTTACATAACAAATTATACCTTTTTGCTAATTTTAAGTTTTTGTTCTATATTTTAGTAATCACTTTCCAATCTTCGATTTAAATGTATCTTCATTAACTCTAAACCGTTAATTTAATGTCACGGGAATTTTGTTCGACGGCACTTTTGTATTACTGAAAACCATCTTATCCGACTTATGTTAACCACTAAATACGAATGGTGACACCAAAGCCACATGTAAAATAATGGACTGAAATGTCATTTAGCGGATGAAACCTTCTGGTTTTCGTTAGTTAGTTGACCACCATACGTCATACACACTAGGCTAGTTTTCAAATATGGGAAATATATTTATTTTGTTGAGTCACCCTAGTTTATTTGTAACGAGTTTGTAAAAGTTGTTGTTATAAACTTACTAAACGGTGAAATTCGTGCAAATTTGCGCTAATCCCTCTAAAATTTTCGTAAAACGATGTACTGAGTTTACGAAAAAGAGTTTACTAAATAAAATGAAGTTACAATAAATAATGAACCTAAGCAAAATAATCCGAAAACTGTTTTGTTTACATGAGTTTATGCCCCTAAAGTTAACAAAACGCCCCAAAATCAACAAAATTAATGGCAGTTAACACACAGGGGGAATTGCGTGTAAATAGACACGCAACTGGTTTTTTTCGTCGATTTAAGGCATATGGAGGCCCCGTAGGGCAAAACGGGTATTGGTGACCCCCCTCAAGTTTTCGAGAAAATTCGATTGACGGTGTTATTTTTTGCGTAGCTTTGAGATTTCAAACAGCTCTCTAGGGGGCCCTGGTGGCCCAAATCAATTTATGAATAATCAGATCGACGTAGTTGGACGAGCTCTACAACTGGGTTTTACCAGTTTTTTTTGAATTATTGCGAATTATTGTGAATTTTTTAAGTGCGTGTTTATTTACACGCATTTTCCCCCTACGGGTTCCCAAAAACTCCTTCCCCTGAGAGTTAACAATCGTTTTGCAACATTTTTTCAAGTTTTAGTGGACGCACTGTCTACTAAGGTTCACAAAATTCCCAAAAGTTAACAAAATTCTTGGAAGTTAACACATTTTGTCTCCATCGGTTTGTTAACTTCGTAGACATGTGGTGTTCTATAATTTCTATTTGTAGCAATGATTGGGAAAACATTCGATTTTTTGTTTAGCTTCAAACTAAAGATATAATAACGTGTTTTATTAGTTCAAGACTAGTACGATTAAACATACGATGCGTCGTTCCCAAATGTCAGTTACATTAACGGTTACAATACATGATCACGTATAATAGTTATGTTCTCCGAAAAATACAACTCAAAAATGGAAATATTAAAAAATCAAACACAAACTGTACTCTATTGCTGTAGAGAAATATTCAAATTAGACAATATAGTTTCTGCACCGTATATTCGAAAGTTTGAACCGAAATTTGGACTGGATATGCGCATACCAGTATGATTACACAAATTGTAGATTGTTGAAAAATTATAATGAAGATTTTCAAAAAATATAATGAGTTAAAAATTCATTCAGTCGATTTAGTCAATTTGATTTAACTGTCGTGGTCCACTACCTAACGCGTAACCGCTGTGGTCCATTAAACCCACATCTGGGTTTATTTCAGTTCATTATTACACTTAAACTAGTAAATCAATTTTGGATTTTCCAATGAATTATTAAACGTCTAACTGTCGTCTTAAAAATTATTAATATACTTTATTTAATATAATTGAGTTAAATATGTGTTTTTAAGTTTTTTAAACGTGAGTTAAATCTCTAAACATGTTGAAAAAAATNTGTTAACTTACGTGAATTTTGTTAACTTACGTGGGTTTTGTTAACTTACGTGGTGTTAACTTACGTAGGTAGGCGGTGTAGAAACAAAAATGGTCGCGAAACCTTGTTTAACTCAACTTAGCTGACGCTGCGGCATAACCCCCTTTAGCCAAACGGCCTATAAATAGGCCAATCACGGAAATAATTCTCATCGAAAAGTTAATTTAACGATTGACAAAAATGATGTGGTCGCGAAAGTACTCAAAAATGGGTTTTTACCCTTTCTTACCCTTCACCCTTTTTTAGGTTTAACCCTTTTCGGCCAAATAATGTTGCGCCCAAATAACTTGATGTAACTGGTTGATGAAGATGAGCAGTTATCTTAACAACTATTTTGCTCAAAAACTGCTAAGATAATTGACTTTTGTTAAGATAATTGAGTAAGGCGTTCAGTAAAATAATTGGAAATTGCGATCCGAAACGTATTGAAAAAGTGTTAAGGATGCGCCATGGGCCATGGCCTACAGTAGCCCAGTCTGGCCGAAAAACAAGTTTTCGAGATGAAGTCGTTTTCTTTTCAAATATAACTCTCATTGAGGACCTAAAGTATTATTACCAAGTCCGCATGATAACCCAATTTCGTTAAGATAACTGGTGTTAAGATATCTGGTTAGCTAGTGTTCATAAAATTTACGTACGATTTCTCGCTATAATACCTGTAATTCTATGAATGTCTTTACCCAAAAGTTAGCTCCAATTTTTCTTTTAACTTTCTTACCCAGATTTTGAGTCACAACTTGTGGACGAG
The DNA here is from genome assembly GCA_004367875.1 of Oikopleura albicans. Taxonomy (NCBI): domain Eukaryota; kingdom Metazoa; phylum Chordata; class Appendicularia; order Copelata; family Oikopleuridae; genus Oikopleura; species Oikopleura albicans. Next base: position 22,750 of record SCLG01000474.1, on the reverse strand, counting down.
TAAGAAAACTATGATATATTATGATACGTATAAAAGAATGTTCCGAACGGTACATCCTTTTTCATTTGAGCACCTAATTAATCTTCTTAATTTATATAATCTAAATTTGCGGTGGTTATGAGTCCTACTCGTTAAAACTACAACTACAAAATTTTGTCATAACCAAGCTTAGTTAGAACATCAGAAAGCGGGCGTTTTTTTGCGGCGAAGAGGGATATAACGTCCAAATTGGTACTTCGTAATCTTGGTGGTTAACTAACCAATGGTATTTAAACTTAATAGTTTCTTTTTATCATAAAATTAGAAAAACTGGAAAATGCGAATTATCTGTCCAGAAATCTAACCAGCGGGTGTAGTTTTACATGTCAAAGCCCAAAAGTTGCCGATTTATATTATAGAAAATGATACCACACATTTTACTCGTTCCAATTTTCTTGAATAAAAAAACTTTTTAGCTTTGATATGCTATAAACTTTATAGTATAAAGCAATGGTTAACCATTTTTGTTAAACGACCTTTATAAAGCACACCCATCATTACGCGAGCTTAGTATTTAAACTTTACGTAATTAGGGTTTTTGGTATAATAAATTTCATTTTATCAATTTAAACACTTAATTTAGATACATTAAATTTGTTTAATCTATTAACAAGCCAAAAACTAGTAAAAAGCACTATTAAAATCAAGCAGTTCTGTTTTTTTTATAAAAAGGACCCTTATTTAGCATGGCCGACCCTTATTCAGACAACCGACTCTTATTTGAACCTCGTGCAATATAATATTGAATTTCAAAATGATAGTTTAAGGGATGGAAAATTCTAAGTTGCTCTCTAGCGCCGGTATATAGACAAATACTTTAACCGGTCTAGCCCATACTCATGATAATTATACCAATGTCGCAATTTGCGACTCGCAAAAAACATCTCAGTAAAAGGCTCCAGTGACCGGGTTACCCGTAAACGAGTATTAAAATCTGAAATAATACATTAAAATATATTTCTTAATGACGTGGACTTCGAAGTATTAAAAATGTTTTCTTACATTAATTACATACAATCAGTATAACTTGTAGTGTATATTATTGAATGAGCTAAAAATGACGTTTGAATAGTTTAGAGTCCATAGTTTGATAAACAATATTTATAGCTCCTAAAACCGTGTTTGCAGGTTAGTTGACCTTGACTGAATGGGCTAGAATAATTTGAACATAGCGATATTATTTTTATAAAAACAAAAAAATCTTGATTTAAGACCAGTTTTTAGTCGTTTCGGTCGAAAAAATGGGCTTATACAATGTATAATATACATAAGGTACAAAATTCATTAAAAACTCTTTTTTTTCTTTTCGAGTCACCCGCTGGTTCCAAACGGCGACTGGTACCCGATTCCAGTCGTATTTGGTACCAGTCGCCGTAGCGTACCAGTAGAGACCGGCGACCAGTCGTGTGATAGCCGTAATAAAATGTCCCATTATGGGCCGGTTTCTACACTGAATCATTATAACCATACCGTATGGTCCATACAGAACTTTGAGAAAAGTCCAATTGACGAAATGAGTCATATGGTATGACTCATAAGTTATGAGTCATAGCTTATGTGCAATAAGTCATGAGTCAGGCTATGACCAGCTATATCGGCGTTATAATAACGCGTTAGAACGTGTCAACTTGGGTAACTGAATATGGCTATCTGTGTCTTGAAAACCTTCGTTTATTATTTTTTTTTTCAAAACAAGATAAGCCAAATGTCAGAAGGGTGAAATTTAATTGTTGATATTGATTCCATTGCTCGAATTTAATTGGCGATCTGTGCTAACACGCGTGCTAACGTGTGAAACTAATTGTTGGGAATTATCTGGATCAGTTGCAAGAGGTTGCGAAGAGGGCAGTTTCAGGAACAAATAAACTCCTGAAGATAGAGTACTTTTTGTCAAAAGAAGCATGAAACCAGTTTCAACTACACCCCCTGCGCAGCTTTCGGACGTCCAGTTATCGACTGGATTGGCTGGTTCGTGCTGTTACCGGGCAGGTTTTTTCCCCAAAAAACTTTCCATTTTCCGCTTACGCCCTGCGCAGTTATTGGGCAAACACAGCTGGGGTTAACGCAGCGCTTTTTTGAGGCATATCCATTGTGTTAACCCAAAAACTTACCCCATCTCTTGAAAATACCGGTACATACTATAAAATAATTTATCCGGATTCCGACTTTGCCGTATAATCTAGAGCCTTTTCGTTTGAAAATTTGTCTTTTTGTTAAAACAATTGAGACTTTGACAAATATTTGCGTAAGGCGGGACCCTAACCGGATATGGCATCGAGGGTTTTCGGAGAAAAAGTTTTTCGGAGAAAGGCTACTAGAGGCCCCTCAGGAGGGGCCAGGGTTGCAAAAATCAACAACCGACGTGTGTCCATGAAGGACAAAATAAAAAAAGATTTTTACAAGCCTGGCCCCTCCTAAGGGGCCTCTAGTGGCCTTTCTCCGAAAACCCGCGATGCCACCGGATATTTGTAGGTGTGGGCGAAAATGAAACTGTCCGAAAATAGGATTTTCTATGTCAAACTTCTAAATTCATTTTGAACGAACTAAGACGGTGCTAACATGTAAAAATTGTTAACCACTAATTTTAATTATCAGGATTATCATGGTGTGCCAGTTTCGATCTTTGCCAAGACCTAATTTCAATCCAAGACGCACAAATAATCAAAGTTGTGGTTTTCTTTGTAGCATGAGCTCATAAACCAAACTTATTTATTAATTATATATTCGCCCCAATTAAAACCTAATTAGTAGTGTAATTATTTGAGTTTGTTAATTTTTGAGCTCCGGTAAATTACCCAGTAAATTACCGAGTAAATCTTTCTGATTCGGTTTAAAGCATCCAAAATCGTATCCGTCGAAAATTTGGCATTCGGATTAAAATAATCGATGTCCAACGTATAAGAATTCTACGACCAGTGTTGGAAACATTGGGAAAAGCAGCCTTTTGATTGGCCAAATTTCGACCCCGAGGGGGCCTTTAAGGCCTTTAAGCTAAGACTTAGCTTAAGGGCTTAGGGGATAATGATTTTTTGACAAAAAACGGCCGTTATAGGATAAACGGCCGTTAAGGGATAAACAGCCGTTATAGAAGCGCTCCATATGGAAGTGAGGACTGTATAATAGTATGTGAGCTCTAAAGAAAAGAGCTTAAAAGTTTTTTAGTCTCTAAGAACAAAATAATTCAAGGAAGTGATAATTATCAAGACACCTGACTGACAGCTTGCCCTTTCTGCGTTAAACATTATAAGTTTAGAATTATTCAAAATTTCATAATAAGAAATGCATAAACGTCCGATTGTGAGATTCCGTAAGGGAGTTGAATTCCTTTCAACGACAGTTGTTGACATAGTGCAAGGATCTTGACACAAGATTCTGCGGCGGATTTCTTGCAAATTCATCGAGCGGAAAAAAATGATGACATTCTTTCCATAGATAGCCGAACGTGATCTTAAAACCAAGTAAAAACCTGGTTTATTAAAAGCGTTTTGAGTTTTTTTTTTGAAAGAAGAAGGAGGTACGAATCAAAAGCCCTTAGGGGCTGGCGAGACGTCTCTTAGAAGAGTCTTAACTCTGGGGGGTCACTGTGTGACGTTCATCACACAACGGCCTATGTGCCCTCATACATGTATGAAATAACTCATATGACATCAAAACGGCCTCAAACAAAAATCGATGATAGACGGGTCAACCCAAATTTCATGGAGAAAGTCTACGAACAAAAATCAGAGATAAAATTTGTATGCTCGAGTACCTTGTATAACTATTTTTGGGCCATTTTACCAAGAGGTGGTCTTTTTATCAAAGTACGGTCCCTATCTCAAAATCGTTACGAAAGGACGTCATGACTCAAAATCGTTACGATTTTTCAACCCACAAATCGTAACGGTATGGAATTATTTAACCGAATCGAGTATGAACCCTTACACCAACATACTGGCTAATATATTTGGCTGCCTCTAGTGTGATTAATCGCGGTATATTTTGACGTGCCAAACTACTTACTGCACAGAGTATATGCGTGACGTCTAGCATAATATCATACACTAGGTGCCTATACATTTTATCTTCATTCTAAATCTTATGCAGCAGGTGCGCTTTGATATTACATAACAAATTATACCTTTTTGCTTATTTTAAGTTTTTGTTCTATATTTTAGTAATCATTTTCCAATCTTCGATTTAAATGTATCTTCCTAACTCTAAGCAGTTAATTTAATGTCACGGAAATTTTGTTCGACGGCAGATTTTTTATTACTGAAAACCATCTGATCCGACTTATGTTAACCACTAAATACGAATGGTGACACCAAAGCCACATGTAAAATAATGGACTGAAATGTCATTTAGCGGATGAAACCTTCTAGTTTTCGTTTAATAGTCAGTTGACCGCCATACGTCATACACACTAGGCTTATTTGCAAATATGGGAAACATATTTATTTTGTTGAGTCACCCTAGTTTATTTGTGACGAGTTTGTTAAAATTGTTGTTATACACTTAATAAGAGATGAAATTCGCCCAAATTGGCGCTAATCCTTCTAAAATTTCCGTAAAACGATGTACAAGTTTACAAAAAAGAAAATGAAGTTACAAAAAAGAATGAACTACCTAAGCAAAATAATCCCAAAATCTGGTTTGTTTACGGGAGTTTATGCCCCTAAAGTTAACAAAATGCCCCAAAATCAACAAAACTAAAGTTAACAAAATTCCTAGAAGTTAACAAAGTTCTTGGAAGTTAATATATTTTGTCTCCATCGGTTTGTTAACTTCGTAGACATGTGGTGTTCTATAATTTCTATTGGTAGCAATAATTGGGAGAATATTTGATTTTTTGTTTAGCTTCAAACTAAAGCTTTAGTTAGTTATCTTTATAAAGATATATGCACGATGTGACCCCTACATGTTATATGCCCACCCGTGTCCCTTTGGAGTTAACGTGTTTTATTAGTTCACAGCTAGACTATCGTACTGTACGATTAAGCATACGACGCGTCCTTCCTAAATGTCAGTAACATTAACGGTTACAATACATAATCACGTATAATAGTTATGTTCTCGGAAAAAATATAACTCGAAAATGGAAATATTAAAAAATCAAACACAAACTGTACTCTATTACTGTAGAGAAATATTCAAATAAGACAATAAAGTTTCTGCACCGTATATCCGCAAGTTTGGATACAAATTTGGGCTTGATATGCAAATACCAGTATGATTACACAAATTGTAGATTTTTGAGAAATTATAAAGAAGATTTTCGAGAAATTATAATGAAGATTTTCGAGAAATTATAATGAAGATTTTTATGTTAAAATTTAATTCAGTCGATTTAGTAAATTTGATTTAGCCATACCTTCAATCAAATTTTTAATTTTTGACGTACTAAAAAATAGTACCAAAAAATAGCCAGTTGACTATCACATCTTGTACGAAAAATGTTTGATTTTTTGACATTTTTCGTAAAACAGCCCTTTGAACGTTCTAGAGATCGAATATAATGAAACGTACAAAGTTAAAAACTGTTAAGATTCAGATAAATGCGGCTAATAGGTCAAATGCCAAGAATTGCAATCGTTCATCATATACAAAAACCGAAAGTGATTCAAAAAGCAAATAAGAAAAAAGTGAAGGTATGACGTTAGCATTATATTCTCCACTAACCTTGACTTTGATATACTTTAACTCTTGGCGGTCACTGTGTGACAAACGCCTATTCGCTCTCATACCTCATCAAAACGGCCTTAAATCAAAAATCGCTGATAGACAGGTCAAATCAAATTTCTTCGAAAAAGTCTTGGAACAAAAATCGGAAAAAAAAAAATTCTCAAAAAACTTCCTGATATGACTTTGGAGACATCTGACATTTTTTATGCTGGAGTACCCCGTAGAACAATTTTTGCAAAAAAATTATCCTTTAAAAACTGCCATAACAAGCTTTTGTGATGATCATCACCCAGTGTCTGAGAGTCTCTGAAACTGTGTCTCCAACGGGTGATACACTGTACGAATACTTGTGACCTACTAGAGTTAACTATCATATTACTTAAGACCAATACGAATAGCGAATACTCGTTAAATGACCAGTTTATTGATGATTCAGTTCACGAAGAAATCAAAAGACAGGAGTTTGCAGTCGACCGGATAAAAGCCATTCGAAGAAAATGAACACACTTTATTGTTGAGGGCGACGATTACTGTCTGTTTCATCGAAAACGTAGTGGCCTTTTTTCCTCATTTGCCCAACTTAATGAAAATCTGTTTATAATACTTTATCAAAAAGACTATTTATAAATAATGTTCAATTTCTAAACAAATAAATCTATCACGAAAAGTATTTATGAAATTAGTGACCCCCAAAATACGTGAAAAATGCAGCCTTTATGAGACATTCAATTTTTTGACGATGCAAGCGGCCGTAAAGAGGCCCTTTATTGGAGTAAGGATTTTTCAATGATTATGTGATATTTTTTTTTGTAGGAAATATGCTGGTATGTATATTCCGACAAGAAATCGTAATTGTCACATTCCGTCGTTAAATCTTACATCCAAAGGTCATTCCGAGACGCTTAACATTTGGATGTAAGATTATTGAGGGAATATAACAATTGAGATTCATGTCGAAACTTCGTAATCCGTATAATCAATCTGCATGAAAGTTATTACGGCATATATTTCGAGATGACTGTTGAAGTAAGAAAAAAGTATTTTTGTGAAAAATTGTGGTTGCGAGTAGACGCTGTCGATTATGATAATGCTAAACAACCTGAAAATATCATACTGTACATTGTTGCCAAATAGTGCAAATGGAAAAAACTGATGTTTCAAGAAGTTGAAGATAAATTCAGTTCAAACCTTCCTTTCGAAAATAATAATTTCCGTTTTGCAGAAAGGTCTTCAATGTGACTCATAAATTATGAGGAGTGAATGCAACCAAAATAGTTGTAAAATAGCGTCAACAAATGTTTCGTTCACCGGCGAGAAAATTACCGTTTAAAATCGAAATTAAAAGGCCACATGCTCGACTTTATCATGACGCTAAATAACGTTTATATCAGAAAATATCGCAGCAAAGTTAGCCAAACGCGACAATTAATAAAATAACGTTGTTAATTAATGAGGACAACAGGTGCCGACTTCCGCCGATGAAAAAAGGGCTAATTACGTCCGGTTTATTAGAAAGGGTTCACTTTTTTTCTTTATTTTGATCACAAAACAAAACGTCAATTAGGATTACTAAACAGAGTTCAACTGGACAGATTTAATTTTGCGAATCGCTGCAAAAAGTTATAAAAATTGTGTATAAAACTCAAAAAGTGTCGAGAAAAGCTAACTTGAAGGAGGGCTTAATAAAGGACGGCTTGCTGCTTCGACAACCCCTCCCCTAAGCACAAGATGCTTATTTGAGCACCCCTATGTTACATAGGCTATGTCTATAATATACATACACAATTTGTATAATAGTCTTGTGTGGGTAAGCCAATCAAATCGTTTAATTTCAAAAACTAATTGTGCAGATCGAGATCTCAGTCCATAGCACTACTGTGTGCTGGTATTGCAAGTGTCGCGATCCTCCGAAAGTCGTATGGCAAATCAAATATTTTTTAATATAAGTATTTATCATTAATAACTATTCATTTAATAAATAACAAAAAAAATTTGGCACTAAGGTCTATCTGAAATGGTGCCTTTTTCTTGTTAACTCTACTTAGCCGACGCTGCGGCATAACCCCCCTTAGCCAAACGGCCTATAAATAGGCCGTTCACGGAAATCATTCTCAGGGAAAAATTAATTTAACGATTGACAAATTTCATGTGTTAGTTGCAACGTCTAATTCTTTAGCTACATTATTGCGTAAANATCAGAATAAGAGTTTTTTTGTGAAAAGTAGGGTTTTCTTTTGATTGATTTCTCTTAAATAAACAAGTGCTAAAATATTTTTAATTATACCCAGCTACAGATTTTCACTTGATCTTCTTAAAATTTCATTTTTTTTGAAAACCCTTGTTTGGTATTTTTTTGGTCAGCAAAAGAAGTCAATTTTCACCAAAAAAAAATGATTTTTTTAAGAAATTGGACGTCTCCTGTTAACTATTTCTCCCAGTTTTGTAAATTTTTAAATTAATGTTTTATAATCAAAATACGTAGTTTGAATAGGAGTTTACTATTTTTTTTCGCTTTACTGCGAAATCTTACCCTAATGGGGTTAAATTTAAGCCTAAAAAAGCAACGGCCTATTTATAGTCTGTTTGGCTAAGGAGAGTTAACTTGAAACGCTATTTTTCAAGACAATGGCGCCTACGCCTTGTCGCGTTATCTAGCTATAGTATACACAGGGTGCGCAGTTATCTTGCAAACTTGGTCCTTAAAAAATTGTAAGATAAGCATTTTTCGCAAGATAATAGCCCAGTGCATATAATATAATTATTATAAATCCCGAAAAACAAAATTCTGAAAAGTCGTAAGATAAGTGTACGAGCGGCAATTTTCGCAAGATAACTGCGCACCCTGTGTATATGAGTTATTTTGAATTTAATTCTTCTTTCGGTACTGCAAATTTTTTTGACTAAACGCCAAGCAACAATACACAATAAGGTACTCAAATAGGAGAAAAAAGGTGCCTTGAAAAGTGCTAAGTTGTACGGATGCGAATTTTGAATTTTAAAAACCATATGGCAGAATATATTTTCTTCAATTTAACCCAACATTACGAAGAAAAATGATGCCCAGTCTGATCATTACGGCCGACGCTGAATTAATTATAGGAATATAACCCCCGTACTGGTGCCACGTCAGCCCAAAGTCGGTCCACGTCATGTAGTATTTAGATGAGATTGGAGTAATTTTGGGGCGCGCAAATATCGGGACTGAAATTATTACTGATATTAGAATGCATTCCACATCTGGGTGAAGTGTCAAACATTTTCAACCCGCAGCGATACCGATAAGCGATCGAAAATGCGTCAATTGGTTAAATTCTGTCTTAGAAGACAAACCACATTTTTCATAAATAGCCTCAAAAGACCAAACCGATAACACAAATGTTAACCGTCAAAGGTCTATCACTTTTTCACAGGCGGAAAAGTGTATCAGCATTTTGATCAATAAGGTGAAGACGTTTGTTAACTGTTGACCGATTTCCAGTTTTTGAAAATTCACTCAGTTCTTTTGGCAAATTTTTGACATAGGTTTCCGATGTGTCACACAACTTATCAAAAATAAGCCGAATAACGAGGTGTACAAGGTGAGGGTCGGTCTCGACAATAAAGTGACGCTTTTTTTCGAAAAAATATTACTGCTTAATTCTCAGGGGGAGGAGTTTTTGGGAACCCGTAGCGGGAAAAGGTGTGTAAATAAACACGGACTTAAAAAATCACAATAATTCAAAAAAACTGGTAAAGCCAAGTTGTAGAGCTCGTCAAACTACGTCGATCTGATTATTCAGAAATTGATTTGGGCCACCAGGGCCCCCTAGAGAGCTGTTTGAAATCTCCAACCTACATAAAAAACACCGTCATGACGCGTCAATCGAATTTTCTCGAAAAGTTGAGGGGGGGGTCAGTAATACCCGTTTTGCCCTACGGGGCCCCGCGGGTCCTCCATATGCCTTCAATCGACGAAAAAACAAGTTGCGTGTCTATTTACACGCACTTCTCCCTGCGAGTTAAAGTAAGGGTCGTTAGAGTGAAAAGGGTCAGGGTTGACAATGACACCGTGTCGCTATATAAAACGACCCTTATTTGGCGGCATCCCTGAACCTGGAAAATTCAGTCCGTTCCTAAAAAATATGAATCTATACTAGAGTTAAACTCACAGTGAAACATTATGGTAGGTGTTAAAGTAAATATACCAAATATTATAATATAAACGAAAATGGATATTGTTGGGTTGACGTTACTTTGTAAAGTATTAATCAAAACTATTCTTCATTACTCCGCGCCATAATGCCGCCTGAGCGCCATTTGGTCGATTAATTTTTATCAGAAGTATTTTTTTCTTCGTTAGAACGTATTTCACTTTTAGACCGTATTTAGACCTCACACATTTCTAATATTAAATCAGTCTCGTCAAATTAGCCTCTTATTACAAGGACAATTCTTTATAGCCCATCTCTTTGTACCCCATGATGGGGTCCCCATCTCATATTTTCGCAAGGTGCGCAGTTAACGGACAGTTTTTGGCTCAACAATTTCCCGGAATAACGCAATATGTTATATTGAAGTACCGGTTAACTGTTGTTTACCGCAAAGTGAATACCTGATATTTACCGACCTTGCCGAAGTCCGGCAAGGCAACTTTGATGTCTCATAGTTTCCAATGTTTACGTGCTAGCGCAAAAATGTAAAAAACAAAGTCAACACCTAGGGCATTATCTTCCAAATTATGGAATAAAATTTAACTTATATTGAATTTTTTTTGAAATTATGGCCGTTTATGTGAACGCGGGTATGAAAAAATGAAAAAAAATGGATAAAAATTTCAGACTTTGGGCGTTTACGTGAAAATGGTGAACAGTTGTAATGAGGATCAATTTAATACCTCACTTAACTTCATAGCATCCCTCTAACGGAAAAACATAAAATATTGAATAGAAATGAATCGAGAAAAATTGTATGAAAAAGTACGATATTTCAGCCATTGAATTTTTATTTTTCGTAATGGAAATCATCAACGACCTCAGTATTTGTTTAATTCTATTTTTTTAAATAACAATCAACTCCTTAAAACCATTAGGCCGATTTGTTGAAATTTTTTTGACTCATTGAGGCCAATCATTGGACACATAACAGCTTACGCTGTAAAAATTTCCGTTTTTTTTGCGTGAAATTTTTTGCGTGAAATTTGGCGTATTCCGACGGTGATTTAAAAACTTAAAAAAAACAAAATTGCTTTTTTGTTTCATTTATTTTAACCGCATTATCCCATTTGTTCTTTTGCTCAAATTGAACTGGAGCTACCTATTTTGGTTCAAATACTACAGTGTCATTTGCCGAGTTTCGGCAACGCCGGTAAACAACGGTTAAGGTTTTATTGCTGTCAATCAACCTCGAACACTATGTTACATAGTCTATATAGTACAAGAGTAACATGTACAACGTAACTTACATATGGTAACTACACCATCTAACGGTTAGGTCCTAACCATTGGACTTAACACCACTTGGCTTAACAGTTTGCATTTGACTTAACAGTTTGCAGTTGAATTAACACTTTTTTTGTCCTTTTTTTGTCTTTTTTTTCCAGCATTTCCGCCTACGCCCTTGGAGTTTTTCACGCCGCCTGAGGGTTTATCAGGCCGGTTTTGGAAGGAGAAAGTGGCTTGACAAACCCTCAGGCGGTGTATAACATTTTTTTGGATGTTTTCGTTCATTATATTGTTTTATATCATTTTTTTATAGTTTCAAGTTTTCCAGGGTTTCAGCCTACGCACTACCCATGTGGCTTAACAGTTTGCATTTGACTTAACANCTCAACTTTCCTCAACTGTCGAGTATAAATTGTGAAAAAAACTCAACTTTCCTCAACTGCAGGTCAAAAGTAAAAAAAAACTCAACTGCCGTGGTCAAAAGTAAAACTCAGCTGTTCTCAACTGCCGTTTTTGCCAAAAAAAAAATAAAACTTTCCTCAACTGCCCTTTGGAAAAGGTCAAGCTGAAAAAAACTCAGCTGTTCTCAACTGTCGTTTTTTGCCAAAAAATAAAACTTTTCTCAATTGCCCTGTGGAAAAGGTCCCACTTAAAAAAACTCAGCTATCCTCAACTGTCGTATTTTTCAAAAAAAAATAAAACTTTCCTTAACTTTCCTTGGCAGTTCGAAAGAACTGTTGAGCAAAAGTAACTGTTGCCGAACCCTGGTCACGGTGGCGATGATTGAAAAAAAAGTAAGCCATAATGACCTTTTTTGTACTCGTGGGAGATTTCCAGAAGTTAATGTGAAGACACTATAAATGGTAATAAGTCTAATATTTATATCTCTAGTTATGGTATTGGATTAACGATATGCCCAAGTTCAAAAATAACCGTTTTAGGCGGAAAATGATTATTTGAGATAAAGCCAAGATGGAATATACAACTCATACGAAACGTTGACGTTTGGGGGGTAAACATTGCTAAGGAACGTGACGACCAATAATAGTCATAAAAATGCTAAAAACGATGATCTTCGGACATAAGTAACGTACAGGGGTTCGCCAAATAAGGGCCGGAAATAACGGTTACTTTGGCAAGATAAGGATTGTTAAATAAGTGTACACTCCCCCTCATGATAAGGGCCACTTTTGTCTCCTGAAAAAGTGTACCTTGTTATGGGGGGCCCTTAATATGAGAAAGTGGATTTTCTTTCAGATAGTCTGGTTAGTAATTCACTCGATTGTTGATGTATTTTTTTACTTTTTATATTTTTGTATTCCCATGTGGAGGTTAGTAAAGTGTATTAAGAAGAAAGTAAGTTAAGAATATCCGGCAATCTTATTGGACAATTTGTTCAGACTTTGCCAGACTAACAGACAAAAACTAAAATCTCTCATAATAAGGGCCAACCTTCACACCGCATTTTGGCCCCTAATATGAGTAAAAAAATATTTTAAGTGACAATGGCCCCTATTATGAGAGATAAATGCCCATTTATGGGTCAAAAATCCCTATTTTGGGAAAAAATCCCTATTTTGGGAAAAAAATCCCTATTATGAGAAAAAACTTTTTCGTCAAAAAATGACCCTTATCATGAGAAAGTGGCCCTTTTTATGAGAAAGCGGGCCAACGTGGCTCTAATCGTGGGGCCCCACGGTGGTACATGCCCTCAGGCATTGCCCTGGCCAGTTTTGTTAACACTTCTTCTGTGAGAAAAAAAACACTAACATATATGACTTTGTCAACTTCTGCGCTCCCGACAGTGCCATATGGGCCGCATGTTCCCGATTTCACAATTTATCAAAGTGTAATTATAAATCAGTAAATTAATAATTAAATTATTCGAATTCTGGTTTATTCGGTGTAGACTAGCTTCCTAATTTGGTACATTATTTTGAACCAATATGAAAGATGTACGTTTCGAGAGTTAAATTCGGTTATATATATATCTCTAACAAATTGTTGAACGTGACATTGGTTGTGTGTATTCTTAGAGTTACAAGAAACTTGGGGTGACATATACAATCTCTAGTGTCTCTTTTAAAACGGAACAAACCGTTACACACGGTAGTTCCGTCATTCTCACGCCAGATGCTTAGACAACAATTGTTAATGATCGAACAAAGCTATTGATGAAAAACACACACACGGTAATGAGTCATTACTAATGGACTTCTACCCGTATTTCAGAGAATTTCAAGAATTTTTAATTCTGAGAATATTTGTGAATATTTGTTCGATATCGTTAGATACACCACGCAGCTAAGTAAGTTAACTCCCAGGGGGAAGTGTTACTCCTTAAGTCCTTAAAGTTAAAGTTCGGAATTTATTATTGTTTTTGCTAAGTGTAAGATGTTGAATGAGTTGCTAAAGCTTTTACAGTGATTTGAATACCCTGAATTTTACCCGCGGCCACCCTTGGCATCACTGCTCATACAAAAATTCCGCTGAAATGTTATAATTGTGAGCTCTAAAATTCGTTTAACTTTTCTGAATCGCACGTTTGAACGACTTGCGTAATTTACATATTTTGTGTATTTTTAACCGAAGATTGTTACTTTCTATTTTTGCAAATACCTTTCGTACAAAAGAAAGAATCGAAAAAAGGTATTTTTTTCTGGGCGGCCTAATCTCATGAAAAAATTATAAACTAAAGGCAAAATGGAAGAAAATCTGCTCTGTGAAATTTATACTGTCCGCGTAACACCTTTATTGTCTCGTGCTGCTGGTTTTGATTGGCCGTGTAACCATAGCAAAAAAACAACAAGTAACAATTTCTTCTTTTTTGTTACGCGGCGAATTAGGTTGAAAGCCGGGCTGGGCACAATTGGCTCGCTCTGGCTCGTAAATAAATAGTCATTTGTGCCGAGCCCTGGTTGAAAGCTCCTTTTTACTACATCACTTGACCAGTGTTGAAATTTGATTGGCCCAATTCCCAACGTTTTCAACACTGCACTAACACAGAGTTATCTTACTTTCAAAAAACGGTAAGATATTATTTTAAGCCAAACTTTGGTAAAATAATATTACGGTGTAGGTAAATTACGAGTTTATGGTATTCCGAATAACCACCTACACCTGCTTAAAATTACGCTGCTTAAAGTAACACTATTCGCTTAAAATAACAGTGCTTCTGCAAAAAGTGCTAACTTTTTCAACCCACGCACTACCTGCCTAAAGTAACAGTTCCTCTCAAACTAACACTTTTTCAGGATTTTATATTTTTACTTCAATATTTTGGGATGTAAAGTTCTTTTAGTACATATCAAAAATATTTTTCATCTGATAAATTATTCAGAAGTATTTTTTTTCATCAAAAAATATTGGTAGCCATCCAAGTTGTGCATTTTACAAAAAAAAAATATTTTTTGAACTATACATGTCTAAGAAATTGAACCAGACGGTGGGAAAACTAGGAAATATCAAGATGGTCATTTGATTGCGCAGTTATCTGGCGGGTTTCGCGACAAAAAAGCCTTAATCGGGCGCCCGATAACTGCTCAGGGCGGAAACGGAATAAGGTAAAAGATGCAAAAAACCCGCCCGATAACACCACGAGCGGGAAATGTGGTCATTTATACACATATATATTCAAGAACAATGCGCAGGGTGCCCGATAACTGGGCACAAACTCGCCCGATAACTGGACGCCCGATAACTGCGCACCCGGTGTATAAAACTCAGGCCTCCTTTCTTTTCTGTATCACATTTTTCTTGAGCTCGAATAAAAATTATCAAATTCAAATAGATTTCTGATACGCGCAATTTTTTTTTCTCAAACCCGTCGATTTCACTCTAAATTTATATTATCACAGTCGCTTGATGCATTTTTGAGAAATAGGCAGTGACATAAAATATCTTCGAGTTCTTCGAAAATTGGCCGCGTTCGTTGGGGAACTCAAGCCGAGTCTAATTGAAATGAATTACAGCTCTGCTTCATGGTCCATGTATCTCTTTCGTAATCGAACCCGGAAGAAGAAGTTGTTTTTCGAATTTTTTGCCCCCGGAAATTCGTTCGTATTATGTAAACTTTCGCAAACGTATTTCGCCGAGCAACATCGTTTTTGAGTATGACGTCGGAGGAGCAATAAATTAAATCTCTGTACTCAAAATGTGTTGTTGTTATTAGCTTTGTTGGATTTTTGTTACGAATACGAAAGTCAAAATTGCTTATGCTTTATTTTTCTATTTATCAGATTTTGAACCTTGTCTAAAATATATGTACTTGTTGGAACCTTTTTTATATGGTGGTTTTACCAAAAATACGTAGTGCTTACTTTCAATACGGACACACTCAATACGGACGATTTTTCCACTGCGGACGCTTTTTTGATAAAAGGTCCCAAGAACGGTCGAAATTTTGAAATTTTGCGAAAACTTTAAGACAATTAACCCCAATACGGACGCTATTTTCGAGAATAAAAATTGTCCGTATTGGAAGCAGTGACTGTATTCAACTGTAATACTGGCGGATGTTTGAGATCGTCGTACGGTTTTTGGATAGGTAGCTGAATTATTATCTTATTAAAAGCCATGTTTTTCTTCTGTTGTTAAAATCACCAACGTCCCGACGATTTGGTCCAAAATGTGAATTTCGAAAATTAATTACACCAGATGTACCTTTATCTTTTGTACCTTTATCTTGGTAATTTGAGCCTATTTTCCATTATCTTGGTTCATTTTGGCGAAAGTTTTCCACCTACGCATTTCCATTATCTTGGATTTTACCATTATTTTCCATTATCTAGGTTCATTTTCCCAAAAAATTCGTCTACGCATTTTTTGTACCATTTTTTTTTGNTTAAAGTAACACTATTCGCTTAAAATAACAGTGTTTCTGCAGAAAGTGCTAACTTTTTCAACCCACGCACTACCTGCCTAAAGTAACAGTTCCTCTCAAACTAACACTTTTTCAGGATTTTATATTTTTACTTCAATATTTTGGGATGTAAAGTTCTTTTAGTACAAATCAAAAATATTTTTCATCTGATAAATCATTCAGAAGTATTTTTGATATAAAAATTCATCAAAAAATATTGGTAGCCATCCAAGTTGTGCATTTTACAAAAAATTTCTTTTTTGAACTATACATGTCTAAGAAATTGAACCAGACGGTGGGAAAACTAGAAAATTATCAAGATGGCCATTTGAGTATAAAACTCAGGCCTACTTTCTTTTCTGTATCACATTTTTCTTGAGCTCGAATAAAAATTATCAAATTCAAATAGGGTTTACTCTCTAAAATAGTACCCGTTTCACTGTGGCCACCATCTACCGCCCATCCGCATCTGACCTGCGGCCATTTACCGCCCATCTACATACTAAAATCTCGGATGCTTTTGATCAGTGAACTTAACTCATAGGGGAAAGTGCGTGTAAATAGACACGCAACTGGTTTGTTTGTCAATTTAAGGCATATGGAGGCCCCGTAGGTCAAAACGGGTATTGGTGACCCCCTCAACTTTTCGAGAAAATTCTATTGACGGTGTTTTTTTGCGTAGGTTGGAGAGTTCAAACAGCTCTCTAGGGGGCCCTGGTGACCCAAATCAATTTCTGAATAATCAGATCGACGTAGTTTGACGAGCTCTACAAATTGGCTTTACCAGTTTTTTGAATTATTACGAATTTTTATGCATTTTTTAAGTGCGTGTTTATTTACACGCATTTCCCCCTACGGGTTCCCAAAAACTCCTTCCCCCTGTGAGTTAACTGTCCTTAACTTTCTTCGACAGTCCTCTTGACTGACAAAAAAAAGAACTTTTCCCGCGCCCTAATACGCGCAATTTTTTTTTCTCAAACCCGTCTATTTCACTCTAAATTTATGTTATGACAGTAGCTTGATGAATTTGTGAGAAATAGGCAGTGACATAAAATATCTTCGAGTTCTTCGAAAATTGGCCGCGTTCGTTGGGGAACTCAAGCCGGGTCTAATTGAAATGAATTACAGCTCTGCTTCATGGTCCATGTATCTCTTTCGTAATCGAACCCGGAAGAAGAAGTTGTTTTTCGAATTTTTTTTCCCCCGGAAATTCGTTCGTATTATGTAAACTTTCGCAAACGTATTTTCGCCGAGCAACATCGTTTTTGAGTATGACGTCGGAGGAGCAATAAATTAAATCTCTGTACTCAAAATGTGTTGTTGTTATTGGCTTTTTTGGATTTTGGTTACGAATATGAAAGTCAAAATTGCTCATGCTTTGTTTTTCTATTTATCCGATTTTGAACCTTGTCTAAAAATGTATGTATTTGTTCGAACTCAGATATTTACACGGACACATTCAATGTAGACGCTTTTTATGCTTAAAGATCCCAAAAAACAGTCGAAAAATGAACACTTTAGGACAATTAACCCAAATACGGACGATATTTTGGATAATCAAAAACGGAAGCACTGACTGTAGTTGACTGTGGAAAATCTGTGGTAGTGACGTATGTTTTATATCGTCGTACAATTTTTTTAATCTTATTTTAGAGCCATGTTTTTCTTCTCTCATTAAAATCACCAATGTCCCGACAATTTGGTCCAAAATGTAAATTTCGAAAAGTTTTTCTAAAATAATATTTCGAATACCACGAAACCTTTTACATTCCGCTTCTAATTAAATAATTAAATGAGCAAGAAACATTATGTACAATATTAGCTTAAAATTGTTTATTCTAGGGGCCTCACATTAGGGAACGGCTTGCTATTTTTGAAAGTCCCTTTTTGTGCCTTTATTTGAATTTGAGCTTTTTGAAACTTTTTTTTTCGAAAATTCCTTAATTTGAATCTTTTTAGTAAAAGTGTCCCTTAATTTGATCCAACCGAATTGCTTTGACCACTACACAAAGCTTTTCGGATTCGGCTAAACCGAATCTTATACTAGTATGTTTTTATACTTGTATGTTTTTGTTTTATCTACATATTTTCCGTAAGTTCTTAAAGAGCGTGTTTCATACCCCGTTTCCATCAGTTTATTAGTATGCTCTCTAATTGTCCTGTCGTACAAATTCGTACTTAACACATTACGTAAAGTGTTCAAAAGGGGGGTAAGGGGGTGTTCCGCCTATCGTCATAATTGTCGGCTGCCGAACGTGACGATAACATCGTTAAGCATGGCTCATTCATTATAAACCCATTTTTCGGGTGAAAACGAGCTGTTACAGAAGAAAAATCATTATCCGGTTAGGGGCTTCATTTTTTTTCGACACTTGCGCTCTAACTGATTACATTAAACACGGGAAATTAAATTATCAGGTTGAGTTGTGGTTTACATTTTGCCGTTTTTTTAAACAACACTTTTCAGGTAAAGCAATTAACTTACAGATTCTAGATAACAATAAGACTTCATGTTGTTGAAGCATTTTGAGTACGTTAACAGCATCTAAGTGACATGATAGTAAAACAACTTTTGCACACAAATTGGTAAGTTTTTTTTTTCATGTCGACGGCAATATATTAACCCTTGAACACTGATAACTGAATGATTCATTTTCGTTCATTGATATCTAGTCTCACAAAAAAAAACTCAATTTTACATTAGTAGTATAGTAATAGTACATTTTGGGCGACCAACCAAATTTTGATTGCAGTCGGTAACGTAGCGAGTTGACACTTTCGTTTCCGATTTTTTCGTCAACAACTGTCAACTTGTGACAAACTGTCAACTTGTTCCGTCATTTTTGCCCTTTTTGGCCAATTTTTGCCTAAAAACCTCCCAAAAAGTGTCAACTTGTGACAAGCTGTCAACTTGTGACAAACTGTCAACTTGTGACGTGTAAACTCGTTACTTTATTTGTATCTTTAAATCCATTTTGAAAAGTTGCATACAATTAAGAATAAAAACATTTTTGCCTGTTAAAATTTATATTAAAGTCGCTGAGTTGACACTTTCGTTGCCAATTTTTTTTTGGCAAGAACTGTCAACTGGTTCTTTCACTGCTCTGGTAGTGTTAAAGTTGTCTGGTCATGGGTGTGAGTAGGCCTTCAATTTTTTACTGGTCAAAAGCTGAAAATAAAATGTTCTATCATTTTGAGAAAATAATGAGGTTGAATACTGGTTTCACTTTGTAAACAGACGGTTTTTTCAACTTGTTCTCGATAACTCAAATGTTTCATCATTTCATAATATTTTCACAGGCAACTTGACAGTCAGGTTGCTGGTTGACCGTAAGACATCTAAAACATAAAATCTAAAAATGTTTAATTATAGTTGTAAATGTGACATGTTATACCAAAAAAGCCGCAAAGTTTGATCACCGTACCATTACCCTTCGAGAAGTATGTTTTTGAGAAACATGCATAACAATGTTACCACTGTAGGCTGTTCAAACATTAAAAAAACAATATTTTTGGTCTCTAATCGTATTCATTTCCCGCTTTTTTCTGAAATTTTCATACGAATTTTTAGTTGAACTCTAGTAGCCGTCGAACAGTAAAACCTAAAATAGAAATAGTTTCCAGGTTTTATGTGCTTGATTCAATATATATGGTCCAATACGAAATATTTCCTAAAATAAGAGAGCATTTTAGTACGAAAACAGTAGTCCGAAAAAACCGAACTTCGAAAAAACCGAACTTCGAACCAACCCGAAGTTCGAAAAAACCGAACTTCGAACCAAACCGAACTTCGAAAAAAACGAATTGCGAAAAAAACCGAACTTCGAAACAAACCGAACTTCGAAAAAAACCGAACTTCGAAAAAACCGAACTCCGAACCGAACCGAACTTCGAAAAAACCGAATTGCGAAAAAAACCGAACTTCGAAACAAACCGAACTTCGAAAAAAAACCGAACTTCGAACCAAACCGAACTTCGAAAAAACCGAATTGCGAAAAAAACCGAACTTCGAACAAAAAGTAACTTCGAAACAGAACTTCGAAAAACTCGAACTTCGAACCAAACCGAACTTCGAAACAAACCGCTCGGCACAATTGGCATTATATTTTTGTTAGGTAATTTAACTGAAATATTAGATAACATGATTCGCGAAAATGATTTTCAAACGGCGATCATTGAAAATCAGTTTGGACACCCTATAAAACGTGCGTTATCTAATTTTGGTATTACCAATTAAAATGTTGCTAAATTAGTTATTATGGTAATCACAATTACGCTATTAGATTAATATTATATTTCTCACATCCGTATACGGTGAGCATAGGCAGCTTATCTCGAGAAATGATTATTTTATAACAATATTGTTAAAAACCAGAAAAGCCGCAAAGTTTGATCACGCATTAAACCTCGCCCCTTTTATTTTAACCGAAACTTGTGATAACGAAATTAACCACTGGATTTTATTACATTTTGGTAGCCACCCGGTAATTAATTATTACAGTAAACACAATTATTACATTAGATTACGTTAATTGCATCATCTTTACGGTAGGATTAGGGCGAGATAAAATGCGTAGCTAACAAGAAAATTTTGAATTACGGAACTAGAGAGGTCACTAAGGGTCACTAAAGGTCAGCGGAACTTCAAATGAAACCGATTTTTTGATCTCATCGTGCGATTTATATATTAACTACAAATTGAACTACAAAATAGAAAAAAAATTGCCTTTGAGGAAATTTGGAGCGTTGGCGAACTTTTATAACAACGGACGAAACTATATGATATACAGTTCTCGTCCCGGAAACGTCCAAAACTTTTTCAAAAAAAAAAAAACTCGACGTTTCGGGTACAACTAGACTTTTCGGGTACATCAGGCCTTTTTTAACGTTAAAACCTTCATTATTACATATTTTTGCTATTTCAGTGTTTTAAATGGCTTTCCATATCAGTAGAGCCCTTGTCCCAAGTTTAACAACCGTTACACAGTCATTTATTTTGACAAAAAAAAATGGATTTTTCGTCCAAAAATGTCCAAAAAATGGACAAAATTGTCCGAAAAATGTCCAAAAAATGGACGTTTTGGGGACGGACGTTACGGGGACGAGGACTGTAGTATAGATATTATAATAATATATAATTTATCGTAGCCACCCGGCTATGCGATTAACAAATCAAAAGCAATTCCCAGATAAAATATACTTTATTGGTGGCGAGTTAAAAATGGCGATTACAATTTTAACTATGACAGACAAAAGTGAACAAAGTATTTTTTTGAACTTTAATGCTGAAATTACACTGTAGTTACTACAAGTTAACTTGATTAGTATCATTTGTCGTGTTTCTGTTTTCGACTTGATTTTCATTTGTTTTGCATGAATTTGTCGAAGCCAGCACAAATCCCATTAAAACAGTACAAACGACGATACTAATTGCAGCAAAAGTCATCGAAGATACGAACAGTTGATAGGGCATTGCTAAATGATATTTAAAAACCGACGCACGGAATCGTTTAGATAAGTATAAATTACAAATCGGATAATGTACCTTATGGGGACTCTCACACTGTGAGGCTTTTACCAATTTTCCTATGATTTATAACGCTATTCTGAAATACCCTCACAGTCTGAGTGTCCCCATACGGTACAATAGGAAGTTATTCGCGCTGTAATCTTCATATAGTATAAGGGAGAATATAGTCTTGCTTTTGGGGAGTTATGGGGAGTTTTGAAAATGGACTTCACGCTCAATTTTGTGGAAAATTACCTTTCATCCTAATTTAAAAAAAATCTAGAATTTCACTTTCGAGGTATTCTAGAAAAGGATTAAAAATTTGTAATTATAAATTGAAATTGAAATTTCAATCTGAAAATTGAATTGGAATTCTGAATTTGTCATTTTAATTTTCGAAAAAGCGTGAAAATAATTAATTTTCGACTGAACAACGCAAGTCTTAGCCCGTTTTTTTGTGAAGTTAATTATTTTTAAGTTAAAATTTTTGAAATTATAATCTTGCTGAAGAAAACTAGGTTGAAGAAGCATAAAAACATTTGCTATTGATATGAAAACATGTATATTATTGATTTTAATAATAAAGGTTATTAATTTCGAACGATAAGGTTTCCTACAAGGTACTATGATAGAGAACCACGATGGATTTCTCATCGAATTGGTTGACTCACCTGACAAATTAAATGGAGCTACAGCATAGCCTGTACCGCAGAGGTACCCCATAACAAAAAGTGTATGAAACCAAATATTCATGATGGACCATTTGTGCCGTTGCGAACAATTTACGTCATTCTTCCAAGGGAACCATGGTATCTGGCTAAAAATAATACACATTGTAGCCTCCAATTTGTAGGGTGTGCTTTGCTATGAATAGAAAAAAGCTCCGAAAAAATAAATGTGTCCTCATTCTTCCGTTAAGAGAGAGAAAGTTTTTAAGAGAAAACAAATAATTTGGCAACTCGACGTAAAATTAAAAGTTGAGTGCCGTGAGCTAATCCAGTTTTCGCTCAAGTTCACCCTGTCACGTGATAAATTTGATTTAAAGCCTCAAAATGGGCCATTCTTTTGACACTCAAACTTTTTTCATCCAAAATAACGCATTTTCGACCGGTTTGCACTAATGCAAGTCGTATTATACAAATTCTAATACAGAATCTATAGTTTTGCTTACCTTGTATGAGTCCAAACTTAAATTTCATAAAATTGAAATGATGTCAAACAGGGTGCCTTGTTAACGCCAGTTAGGGTGCCCCAGCG
>SCLG01000473.1:45288-111447 GCA_004367875.1 Oikopleura albicans | reverse complement strand
AAATAAACAACCTGTATCTTATGTACGATCTATATGCAGACCAAAATCAAACCGAATGCATACAATTTGGACTTAAATAATCTAGAAAATTTTGACGTTTAAAAATTTCGACCAAACACGAATATGAAAAAAATTATTGTACTATTAGTCCAAGTGAAATGTTCAGTTGAACATTTTTTAGTGTTTTTCGCGATTTTTTTTTACCAGACAATTTTTCAAAAATCGAAGACAACATTTTTGTGCTCCTTGTTAAAACGAAGCTTTTTAAACAAAAAAGAACTCGATAACATCAAACTTGTAAAACTAGATCCAATATCCGATTTGATTTTTAGCAAAGTTCATGGCTTTGTGGGCCAATTACCTAATGCGCGGTACTTTCGGGAGTATGTTTCAAAAAAGTTCATTGAAATCCACAGTATACAACATATTTTACGATCACTTTTTTGGCATGTCATATTTGTAAACAAAGGGTTACGCACCTCCTTAATAAAGTTCGAGTTTGAAGTTCAAACTTTGAACCGAACGTGTTTTTAGCGCCACAGTTTATTATACTAATACCTAATTTTATAAGCACCCTCAGACTATACCCGTCAGGAAACATACGGACACATTTCAAAGTTTCACGAACCGCAAAAATAGAGTTCCCTGAAAATTCCACACTACAAAAAGATAGTGAAATGGAAAAAAAATGTCAAAAAGGAGCCAGAGGCAAGCCCGTTATCGACCATATCTGTCAACTTTCAGAATGATAAATGCTGTATTGTCCAGATAGGGTCTTATTATTTGCTCATGTATCACTTGAGTCCGGCCGGTGCCCAAGTTTTTCGTCTAAGTTATTTTTTGTCCAATGGAGAATTTTTCGAAGGTCAAAAATAAAATTTACCTTCGAAAAATTCTAGGGTTCGCGTCAGATTTTTTATGAATTTTATTCTTACACTTTTTCTTACTAACTTTTTGAGCTCTACAATATGGTCCAACCAATTTTCAAATAAATAGGCCCACAATAATTAAATACAGTATGCTCAGCGAAAAAAGATCTTAACAGTCCGGGATCGGGTCCTATGGGATATACTAGAGATTTTGGTTCACACTTTACAATAAACCTGGTTATAGGACCAGTCCAAATAACCGTTTTTCCATCTTTAACCCGCGTTTTTTCGTAGGCCGAACCTGTTAACTCGTTATAGCCTATAACTTATAGGGCTATATTTCAGAACCAATTTAGTAGCCCTATAACGAGTCATCTGGTGTAAGTTCTAGTCAAAACCTGCAACCTACATAGCCTGACTCCAAGCTATGAGTCATAGTTTATGATAAATTTCACGTAGTTTAATTTTTTTAAATAAATTCTTAAGCTTCTAAATCTGAGACCTCGTTCATATTTTTCAAATTCGTGTTCTTAGGAGCAAACTGCAGCGCGCTATATGACTCATACTTTTCACAAAAATAAATTTTGGAATCGCCCATCTAGACAATACGCCGTAATTTCATATGAGACGCTGAGTAGCGGCTATTACCCGCTCAGTAGCCCCCGCAATTCAATTGAAAGAAATAGTTTATTTCTGAAAACAGATTGGACTTTTCAGCATCACTTTTTAAGCAAAAATAAAAAAAAGATTTTATCTTGATATTGGTGCATTTATTGAATTATTAATTATCAGTTTTTGAAGTTTTAGCAAAAGATGAAATACATGTTGTAATGATAAGGGGTCATGATAAAGGCCACTTTTGTCTCCTGAAAAAGTGGCCCTTGTTAAAGTGGATTTTTTTTTCAGATAGTCTGGTTAGTACAATAATGTAATGTAATGTAAAGTACACTAATGTAATGTAAATGTAATTCACTCAATTTTTTTATGTATTTTTTACTTTTTATATTTTTGTATTTCCATGTGGAGGTTAGTAGAGTGTATTTAGTATATTAAGAATATCCGGCAATCTTATTGGACAATTTGTTCAGACTTTGCCAGACTATCAGACAAAAACTCAAATCTCTCCTAATAAGGGCCACTCTCCACACCGCATT
Organism: Oikopleura albicans; assembly: GCA_004367875.1. NCBI lineage: Eukaryota > Metazoa > Chordata > Appendicularia > Copelata > Oikopleuridae > Oikopleura > Oikopleura albicans. Next base: position 109,424 of record SCLG01000473.1, on the reverse strand, counting down.
TTGGCCCTTATTATGAGTAAAATAATATTCTCACTGATAATGGCCCCTATTATGAGAGATAAATACCCGTTTATGGGCCAACAATGCCTATTTTGGCCCATATGAGAAAAAAACTTTTCGTCAAAAAGTGGCCCTTATTATGAGAAAACGGGTCAAGGTGACCCTTATCGTGGGAGCCATTATCATGAGGGGGGAGTGTACCTGTTGAGGTTGATGCCTTATTAGAATAAGTAGTGTATACAATAACCTTTTTTCTATGTGAAAAGTAATATTTTTCGTTGCTCAAAAACAAAGTACATTTTTTTTCAAATGTCCGAATTTTCTGTTAAATCCTTAAATTTCTCAGCATTGCTTCATCAGGTACCGGGTTGAAGTCCATTTGTTGATCATAAGTAGGGTGTTCAGTCCCAGCTCAAATTTTGCCGAGGGGCGCAACTTATTTTTTAGCCTAACATATTGTAAATTGGCAAAGTTAGCCTCGGACTGAACACCCTAATCATAAGAGAGAAAAAAAAATAAAGAATGGTTGGCTCAGAAAATCGAAAAAAAACTGGTAATGCCATTAGACTCAGAATCGAAAAGTAGATTATAGAAACCGAAGTCAGTTTTGCGCCAAGTTCAACGGATCACGTGATAAATGACTCATAAGGCCTCGAAAGAGCCTATTATGGGCATCTCAAGTGGCGCCGTCTATTTCGGTTGCCACTCGATTTGAGCTCTCCAACCTATCACCACTTCCACCAACGACTTGAATACATTCAGGACAGTTAGCTAAAATAGAAAACAATTTTTATATATTTTTTTTCTTTAACTCTCAAGGGTCACAAGTGGCATAGAATCCGCAGGGGTCACTTAGTTTGGACTAAACGCCCTTGTAACCATGTTAAGCTTTAGAAAAAATCAGTTTTGTTTTAGGTTTTATATTTTTTCTCATAAAATTTAACATGACCCATGTTTCGGCGATTTTCAATTAAGTCCGGTTTAGTATCATTTTTCGGTCCATTTAGGGTGTTTAGTCCAAATTTGGCCTAAGTGACGCCTGGGAGTTAACGTTAGCGTTGGGGTGCGTTGGCCAACGTCAACGCCCAATCTACGCGTTGGGAACGTTGGGCGTTAGAGAAATTTTCTTCTCAACGTGTTGGGAGCCAACGCTCAAATTTTTTCCAGCGCTTAACGCAATTTTATACTGTATGTATACTGTGTTAAAGCAAGACGACCCTTCGACATGTTCTATTTCTTGGTTAAAATAGTTTTCCACTAATCCGTTAAGCATTAGTGTTGGAATTGTTGGGCGTTAGGGTGCGTTGGCCAACGACCAACCAACGCGTTGGGAAAAATCCGAGCGTTGGCCAAGGCTTGCGTTGGGGAAATTTGTACCGGAAGCACATTTAACTTTAATTTGAGGATATTAAAACTTGTTAAATGTAAAAATTTGTAAAAACAAATAAATCTCTTACATCTAACAGCAGAACCGACCAATTCGGTAATACAGTAGGGGTGGCCATTAGAGCACGTATACCAATAACCTTCTGCAAAACCCATAGCCTTCTTGATAGGTTGGAGTTCCTTTTTCGAAATTAGAGTAAACGTGGAATCAAGACCAAATTGATCCTGAAATATTGGTTTACACAGAGCAAATAAACGCCCTCTTCAACTGGTGATTAACTGCGCAGTGCGTGGGTGTGAGCGAGAAAATACTGTCCGTTTAAAGAGGCGACTAAATAAAAATCACTATAATTTAAATTCGGCCGGTGGTTACTTTGAAAATTTATATTTTATATTCTAGCATAGCTTATTGCTTTCAATATACGCCACCTACCTGCTTAAAGTCAAATTTGGCGCCTACGCACTAAGCGGAACTGTTACTCTAAGCAGGTAGTGCGTAGGCGGAAAAATTGACTGTTACTGTAAGCAGGTAGGTAGCGTATCCGAAAATGGTACCGTGGTATCTCGCAGAAAAAGCCATTTGTGTTTTTTCACAGAAAACTTATCTCGAAGATTTTTTTCCAAAATGCTTCTTTGGAGCATATTGCTGTCATTTTGGGTTTTTCGCAGATAGCATATTTCGCAGTAATTATACGAGATGCCTTAATGATAGATATGAAAGAAGTGGGCAAATCGAAAAATTTTTGAAAAAAAACTCTTCAGCTTTATTTTGCAACTACTTTCGACTCATTTGGATGTGCCACCTACGCGCTGGCCTGTTAAAAAAAACGTAGGTTGGAGACTTCTAACATCTCTCTAGGAGCCTTGATGGTACAAATCAATTTTTGAAAAGTCCGATCGACGTAGTTTGACGCGCTCTACAACTTGGCTTCAACTTGGCTTTACCACTTTTTTTTTTGAAAAATTTTCGATTTGACCACTTCTTTCATATCTACCAATTGTTCCGAAAATCGCATAATACAGAATCACAAAAATTGGACCTACTTTTACTAGATTGTATTTAAGTTCCATTCCAAATTTCGTTCCAGCGAATTTCCTCGTACTTAAATGAGACAGCAGTTTTTCGATATATATCTTTTGGATATTCGATTTTTCTTGTGTTTGAGTACGTAACAGACGAAACCAATTTCCATAAAAAATCAATTTTTCGATCAAATCCGCCAAATCATGGTGTGCCTGGACTGATATAAAATTCATTGGCCTGGTAAGAAATTTTTTGATTAATCCGTGGATTTGCGAAATTCGGGCACGTATAGTAGTCTCAGTGCAGGTACAAGCTCGACCAACAGTGCCCTTTGGAGATTTTCCAATGGCAAGAAATATCTGATTAGCGTTACCAAGGTACGTCAGTTGGCATTGAATAGTTTCGAGTGTTCCATCGACCTTTGAATTGCCAATAAGCTTTCGAAACAGAACTTCAGCTTTTGCACCTTTTTTACGTTAGTCACAAATTATTTATTTGCTTAGCCCGGAACATTTGTAAAGTAAATGTTATGTTGAAAAGTTATGTTGAAAACGAAGATGTTTCCAAGTTAATTGTCCCCAGAACAAAACAACGAAGAAATGTTTTTTTCGCGTTGCTCTTGTAACGCGGCCAATCAAAGTTGACAGGGCCAGACAATTAAGGTGTTCTGCGAACGATGATAATTATTTGTTATCAAATGATATTTACGTCAAACTCAAAATAAAATAATCAATTGTGTAAGTCCTAGAGTCTAGCACCTAGACCCCATAAATTATGTGGACAATGTGGACAACAACAAAAAAGTCCGATTTCGGGACATAAATTCATTTTCGAGACAGTTTTTAGTCATAAAAGGAGACGAAAAGCCAATTACCAGTACAGGACAAAAAAGGACTCAAAATCAGGGGTCGGCATAAGTCAGAAAAAATGAGCTGTGCTGTGCTGTCCTCTCGGGCTCGAAAAAAAAATCGAGCTCCGCTTGGCTGTGCTCTCAAGCTCAAACATAAAATGAACTGAGCTCGGCTGTGCTGGGCTGTGTTCTCGGGCTTGAAAAAAAAATCGAAAAATATTGAAAAATATTAAAATGAAATATATTAAAATTGAAAAATATTAAAATTGAAAAATATTAAAATGAGCTGTCCTTGGCTGTTTTTCGAGCTCCGNCTGAGCTCGACTGCGCTGGGCTGCCCTGTTGAGATCGAAAAATTTAATGAACTGTGCTCGGCTGCGCTGTCGAGGTTCAAAATTTTGATGAACTGTGCTCGCCTCGGCTGCCCAGTTCACGAACTGCCCAGGGCAGTTCACTTGAACTGGGAAGGCCAGCTGGCTGTTGCCGACCCCTGCTCAAAATCGCAAAGCGTCCAGGAATTGGCATTCTCTAATAAAAAAATTTATTTTATTTTCTGAATGCGAGCAAAGGTATCCGTTATTATGGGCCATTCAGAAAATAAAAGATATTTTTATTAGGGAATGCCAATTCGGGGGCGCTTTGCGATTTTGAGTCCATTTTTGTCCTGAAATTGAACTTGCGTTTTCTTTTATGACAAAAAACTGTCTCGAAAATGAAATTATGTCCCGAAATCGGACTTTTTTTGAAAAGTTACCCAAAATGGGGTTACCTCAAATATAAACAAAGTAATAATGTGTCATAATTATATTTATGACAACGATTCCTATAAAATATTTTCTTTCGCCTGCTTCATCAATCGGAATTTCGGAAAGAAGTGCATTCTTGAGCTCTTTAATAGCAACTTGATATCGTTGTTTGACACCTTCATATTTGCTTTGGATTTGATTTAACTCCTTCAGATACCGATCCGACTTTCGAATGGGAGTTTTACATTTTGTACACTTGAGGGCTTGCAGTTCTGTATCTTTTTCACTATCTTCGCCCATCACAGTTCGAATCCAACGATCCAATGAACCAACTTCAATACTGTGTTCACAATCTGGCAGATAAACATAAAACCCCTCGGGGTCAAATATCATCCTAATCGGGTCCTCAAACCGTTCTCGGGCATCTTCATCACATATCGGACAATTTTTGACCGAATGAAAGTCACCAGTCTTCAATTCATATCGTTCGTGAGCGATATGAAAACAGTTATGGCCACAAGGTCGCATAATGGGACAGGGTTTGGAGGGTTTCTCATGATCACAGATATCAGAAATTAGGGTTCCAAATGTGTTGTTTGTTTTTACTTTTTTTAAATTTTGCGAAACACGTGTGAAAAAGGCCAAGCGTTTTAGGTACGGATTCAGCGGTGAAACATTTACAGGGGCGCCAAGTAAGGGTTGGTTTAATTTGGAAAGTAAATTTCCACGATAAGTAAAGTTACGCCAAATTAAGGTCGGTAAAGGCCCCCAAATCAAACTTTGTTGCACTATATAATTATTATTACTTGGCGCTCCCCCTGTAGTTTTTGCTTGATTCAAGTCATTTTTCAAAGTTTTCATTTTTTGGAGACCTATGCATATGCTATGGACCATAGCCTATGGTCGTTTTTTTGCATGGCGTAAACACGAAAAAAATTTTCCCAAAAAACATTTTAAGAACCCTTGACAGAGCACTTTTTAGTACAGCCCTTGGTCGGACAGTTCTCCAAACATGGAATACATGGTGCCCAACATTCATGTTTGCAAATTGAATGTACACATCGTTTACCACATTTACCAACACACGGTGGACATGCCTGATCGTGACATGGCTGCCCACAAATATGACCGCAAATCAATGTTCGTTCACAGTTAACTTGACATTCGACATGTACAGAGATTTCGACATGTAACAGTTTCTTATTACATTTGCCACATGAGCCAGTACATTTATGCCCACATTTTAACTTTTGACCACAAACATTGGTGCATTCTGGAAGTTGCTTCTCGAAATCATGGCAAGGGATTAGGCTTTCAACTCCACAGCCGCCACATTTCTTTGATCGTTTATGAACACATTTAGTTACGTCGCATTTCTCACCGCATGGTTGGGAACACTGTTGACCACATGCCACGCACATTTTTGTACATTGCAAAAGACATACGAATTCTTCGGGGTCCACGTAGGGTTGCCAAACCGAAAATTGAAAAATCAGCGTACAAATTTGAAATTTGACATCGCAGTGATTTTCAAACGCGAAAAAAATAAACAACCTGTTAATTATTAGTAGTTATAATTAATGATGAGAGTCATAGCTCTACACATGCTCTAAATTTTAATTTAAAGTCGATTTAAAATTCGGTTTGACAACCCTAGGTCCATGCCACACGGTATTTCCTGACGATGACCACATTTTTGAACCAGTTTCGTGAGAGGGACCGGACATGGGTCACACTCTTTCCAGCAGCGTTTTTCACACGTTTTGTGGCCGTTTGGACAGGTGCGCTCACACGGACTAATGCATTTAACCGTTATATGCCACTCCTCAATATGACATGTCAGCGGACAGCGGTGACCACACGGCAAACGATCCTCGCAAGGTCTGGTACAACCGCCTTCGGGAAAATACTGAGAAAATTGGTTGGCAGTTTTAAATGGAGTTTCACACACTTCGATGCATTGTTGGTATTCAGGATGGCGTTCGCATGATAACTGAATCAGAGTTCTAAAGATGTACCCAAATAATAGCCGGTGGCGCCGAATAAGTCCCTTTTTTCAAAAAAACAAACAAAGTAATATTGTTCCAAATAAGGCCCTTATATCTATAAGGGTGGTCGAGTTTAAGATTGTTTTCTATGGACATTTTTTAGTACTTTTGATGTGCTTATGGTCCATAAGTTATGGATATGAATAACTTATTTTTTTATTAAACTAAAATGCCACATCTAAATTAATAGAAAAATTATGTTTACGGTTAAAATTATGTGTACGCTAGTAACAAAACAAAGATCGAATCTAATCGATCTATATACAAAAATTTAGACAAATTTACGGCAAAAATTAATGCTACACTGTGAGATACCAAACTCTGAAATTCGGGATAAATATCGAACTCTGAACTTGAGCGAATCGGAATATGTTCCACGTATTTTTGCGCAGTCCATTATTTCCTTCCAAATGTTTTCTTTGTAGATGAAACCCGTCTGGCGTGTTGGACATTCAGAGAGCATAGTTAGGTTTCCGACAACAACTAGACCATTTCGGGCACGGGATAATGCCACACATACTCGATTGGCGATTAATGAAAACCCTCCTTTTTCATGGCGGTTTGATCGAACCGTTGACAGAATTATGATTTCATTTTCTTGTCCCTGAAAGTTATCAACCGTCTGGCAGTTAATGCGGACTTTTAACAACCTGCCGAGCAAACTTTTTATCTCAAAAAATTGTCCCAGATAAAATGTTAAAATCGTAATTTTTTCTTCGTCAATTCCATTTTTTATGAAGTAATTGGCCAGTTCAACAACAAATCGCGCCTCATGCTTGTTAACTTTTGAAGTCGATTCTGAATCGTCGTCTTCATACAAACGGTTGTTGCCGTAATCGATAAATTGAACATTTTGGGGCATTCCGGTAACGTTTGAGCGATTCTCGACACTGTGATGATTTGATAATCCGGGATAAAAACACATTTGCATTTGATAAGAAATTTCAGGTCTCATTCGGTGTTGTCGATCGAGTCTAATTATAGATGTATATAATATATACTTTATATGGTAAGCAAATAAATGGTGTTGATTCCGCTCCTAGTGTCAAATGACCCCTCTAGAGTGTCATATTACAAAATGATTGTACAGTGTTGTTAAATCCCTTAATCGATAACATTTTTCACGGTGATCTTGAAAATACCACTAAAAATTTTGAAAACTGAAACTTGTCCATTATTGATCTTTAAAAGGTGTCAAATTACATATCTTGGAATTAACCGTAAGTACCCCTGTGTGAGTCGAATACAGAACCTCAAGTGAAATTTGACCCCTCTGAAACTTAACTCTAGTTGTAAATTCGCTCGTAGCACATTCACGTTTGGTTGTTAATCCAGTCTGTTGTTACAGCTTGTGGATATACATATACATATACATACAACTATTCCCTGATAGACCTGAAGTCATTTTTAATCAGACGTTCGAATAAAGAAATATCCAAATGGTATTTTATCTCAAGTTCATAAGACGTTGATTTGGGTCGCAATTGCTGATGGTCACCGATCAGAATCATATGTTGGCATTTCTCGGACAAAACCGAAACAATATGAGATTCTTGGACTTCTGCCGCCTCTTCTGCGATTAATATTTTGCACCCTAACTTGCTAATCAGATTTAGGGTTCGCAAATTAACCATCAGGGCGTACTGATTCTTCTGTATGCTCCTCTCAAAGATGCGAAAAATAGGGACTGCCTTGTATGTCATAGAGTATTAGTAAAAGGCATGTAAAATGCCGAATGTTAGTCATTCTAGAAAAACATATGTGATTGCGAACCCATATCAAATCAGAATTTTTTGCAGCAGCAGTTGTGGTCATACCGATTATCTTCATTGTTTGACATATTTCAACATTTTGTTCAACCGACGCAAGTTCCAAATTGCTCGCCGCTTCATCATGTGCTTCAGTTAATCCATGGAGGTCACTATAATGCGTATCTCGGAACTCATCAAGCCATAAGCGATATGCTTGCCATCTCCGATGTTTCGTTTCTTTTCGATTTCCTATACTGGCAAAGTACTGAGTAAGGTTCGGGTGGGTTGCTAACACATTTGCGATTCTCTAAAAATTTTTTTGCTTTTCGCAAAGGAACACTGCAGTACGTGGATAAAGGGTATATATCGCAGTGATTTTCAAACGCGAAAAAAATAAATAATGTTACCACTTTTTGGTAACGTTGCTTGACAGCGCCTCTGAGGCCTATGTGACCTGTCATTGGTCTTTTTTGAGCGCGCTCGGCCAATCACCAAAAGGCGCAAAGGATTTCTCAGCAAAGGATCTTTAAAAAAACTGACCAACCAAAATTTGGTAATATCATTAAGTGTTTACCTGACGGTCTTCCGGAGTATCTCTGAACCGTATTTGCTTCTGAGCTTCATACTTCAACTTATACAGTACGTATTTGGGGTTCTGTATTTGCCACCCATGTGTATTATTGCTTTCGATGAAGTCTTTGAAAGCCTCAACATCGCTATTCTCAACACCATATTTGGCTCGTTTTTCTCGTCGACGTTTTCTATCTTCATTATCTTCAAACAAAAGTCGTTCCTCTGAATCGTCGTCGGAATCTTCGTCCGATTCTTCATTGTCGCTATTCAAAAGGCCTTCGGCTATGTTGGGGCCTTCTTCGGCCACGTATGACTCAGCATTTGCCTCGGGCCAAAATCCCGCCCGCACTGGACCAACAAACAACCACTCACGCAACAATGAACTTTCAGTTTTCTTAAAAATACGCGCCCAATGTCCAATACCTGTTTAAGGGTTGCAAAACAGTTCATTCGAATTATTTCTATTAACTCCCAGGGGAAAGTGCGTGTATATAAACACACGACTTGTTTTTTTTTGTCGATTTAAGGCATATGGAGGCCCCGTAGGTCAAAACGAGTATTGCTGAGCCCCCCTCAACTTTTCAAAAAAATTACATTGACGGTATTTTTTGCGTAGGTTGGAGATAACAAGCAGCTCTTTAGGGGGCCCCGGTGGCCCAAATCATATTCTGAAGAGTCATATCGACGCAGTTTGACGAGCTCTACAACTTGGCTTTCCCAGTTTCTGTTTGAATTATTGCGAACTATTGTGTTTTTTAAGTGCGTGTTTATATACACACATTTTCCCCCTACGGCCCGTAGGCTACGGGTTCCCAAAAACTCCTTCCCCCTGAAAGTTAATAGCGGCAGTTTACAACCCTGACCTGCTCTAGCTCCAAATTCTCGACAAATATTATTACGTATTGCGTGCATCTGTCGATCTTTTATTACCTTGGAAAGTGTTTTTTCACTCAAAACATGTCTGTCAGCTTTCTTCAAATTATCGGATACAGCATCAATCTTGCCAGATAGTTCTTTGAATTGAGCGAAGTACTTATTTTGAAGTTTGGTCGTTGCCAACGAAAACCTTCCTTCTTCACGCCATTCCTGATATAAAGATTCCCAATTCAACCCTCCTTTTTAATAACGCCCGAACCTCTGGAATATGGGATTTTTTAACTTTAAAAAAATACTCAATGTTTGAATTTCTCGATTGAGCACCCACACACACGCTGATTGGCTAGAGGAATCTGATCGAGCTCTCTCGATTGGCCTCCCTCTTGGTGATCGTATTAATGTGATTCGCCGATGACATCCACCTCTTCGACACCTGTAAAAAAGCAAAATCCAGAGCATGTTGTAGTCGAGGATTGTTCTGAACAAAAAAACTCATCCTTCTTAGGATATCAATTGGCAAATCACATTACTACGATGACCAAGAGGAAAGTCAATCAAGAGAGCGCGTTCAGATTCCCTTAGCCAATCAGCGTGTGTGTGGGTGCTCAATTGAGAAATTCTTACATTGTGCATTTTTTTAAATAAAAAAAATCCCATATTCAAGAGATCCGGGCCTTACACTGATATGGCCCATAGTCTATGGGGTTACACTATGGCAAAGACTATGGGGTAAAATAACGTGCTTCTCGCTTTCTCAAATTTTGTATTCTAATATGCTTCCACACTGTACACTATTTATATCAACTTTACAATTATTATAAATTGTTACCCTCTTATATAAAACTAAGAACTTTCTATGACTAGGAACCGTGCCTTTCGTAGTAACGATAAGTTGAAAGGTTTCAAGATTTCCGATTTTGATCTCGATCCCAATCTCACAATATTTCCGTCCATGTTTGGAATATTCAAAATTCCCTCAAGGAACTGGTCCAATGCGTGATTTGTATAACATATGATTAGAATGGGACATCCAGCGGACGAATCTCTGCTGAACCAATATCTGGCATTATCAAGTAAAACTTGCACCACCTTCAGTGCAATATATGTTTTTCCCGTTCCAGGTGGGCCTTGAATTACTGTTTGTTGGGTTTGGTTGTTTGTAAACTTTTTATTCTAGACTTATCCTTATCACCATACTGTGTGTCAAAGCTCAAAATTTACCGCTAGAAATGTTAGAATTCCATTATTATTATTTTTTGGTTACTGTTATTTTTATTGGTTCAAGATCAGGTTCTATTTCAGTATTTTATATCGAATCCATATTTTTTATTCCTAATAAGGAGCAATCAGAGACAAAAACCTCGATAAACGTCCCTAAATTTTTTGGGGGTACTCCTGCATAATTGTGAAAGAATAGTTTTAAAGAAATTTATTTATTTCAATAACTGAAGAAAAAAAGAGAAATCAATACGAGTAAATACGGTATTTTCCTCATGAATTCCGAAACGAAGGAAAATAATTATGAAAGAGAAAAGCGATGAAATCTTCCCCCAATATTATTCCATATTAATTTCTAGAATAAAAAGCGGTAAATTTTGAGCTTTGACACACCGTAATACAATTTGTATTGATAATACAGAACGAATACATAATTTGTATTGAGAAAACATAACGAATAAGTTATAAGGTCACCGTTCGTATCAGTCTAATTATAGGTACCCGTTATTAATCGGTACCGAAAATTCGAAAGCATCACCAAACAAGACTTTTACCACATATTTTTGATGGCACTGTCCGAATCCGGATATTGTATTTTTTTTGTTTGAGAAAGGGTAATCCGCCGACAGTTTATATATTAATATGCTATTAAATTTACTACATACTTATGTATGAACTGTTGGCGGATTACCCTTTTTTCCGAAAACACATTATCCGGATTCCGACGGTTCCATTTTTAACATAATAGATTCGAAGTTTATGGATCGATTTTTATCCAAAAGCTTCCTAAATTTTGAAACCGTGCCTGAAAGTTCGTTGGAAAGTGCTGACTTAACAGCCTTCAACTGGGAGCCGTTTAATTCCATTTTGTCCTCGTGATCCCATTGATCGTTCAACACATTGATTTCTTTACCGAGGGCCTCGTAGCCTTTCATCATTAGCGCTTCCAAATTATATAGAGGAACTTGGTGGCGCAAATAAAAGACCTGTAAATAGCTGTCAACATTATAAATAATGATTTAAAAAAATTAGATACGTAATAATTTTAAAATTTTAAAATAAAAATAGAAATGGAGGAGGTATAAGTCTACTAGAACCCCAACAGCAGTGTTGGAAAAATTAGCCCGTCGGCCAACGCTTGGGTTGGGCGTTGGCAAAAATTCGACCGTTGACCAATGTTTCCAACACTGTTCAACAGTATTAAGATGTATGATCTAACCTACGCGATTTGATTCCCACCTTTTTCAAAAGCCTGTCCACCTCTTTCACAGGCTGTTGAACCAAAAATGAAAAACAATGGTAGATAATATGTACTTCATATTTTATTTTTTAAGATCCTTATAATATGCACTTTTAGAGAGAAATGCAACTCCGGGCAGCACCGTGTGATGTATATTTAGTACAAATTGAATATAGTCGGGGTCTATAGATGTGCATTTTCGATTACCAAAAACGTGCACGTTTAGAGAGATATGCAGCATATTGCTAATCAAAAATGCACATCTATAGTTAGGTATGACGCCTGGGATATTTGGTACACGAAATATTAGACTGCGAGACTTGATTTTATTTTAACGAGAATATTTATTTTGGTAGCGCACACTTTTAAGGTTCAGCATTGGCTGCGCCGTGGTTGGTTACCACTTACTTTGGTATATCGCAAAAACAGTAAATTTGAGGTATTTCTAAAAGTACTTCTAAATTCAGCTCAAAATATTACTATAAAAATGTGTGACAACTATTCCTGGTTAGACTCCTTCTGTAATTGGCCATCTCGACCAACAATATAATGTTGAAATGGAATATTGAAAAAATCTTCATGTTGAATTCGCATAAGAACACGTTTGTAAGGTTCAAAAAATGCAGAACTTTCTAAAATTTCATACTGCAATCGTGGGTTTATATTTCCGCGATGCAACTGAACCGAGATTTCCCCGTTCTGGCGTTTATCATTATCCACAACAGTCGCAACAACTATATTAGGGTTCGAACGATAAAGTTAACGTTGTATAATATTCATATACAAATTGTATATTATGTACAATTATATATGCCAATGAACTTCAATTAATATTAATATATATTCTTCTAGAATTTTAACAAAAACGTTTATAACACATTCACCATACTGTCCTAGTTTTATGAAAAAACGAACAATTCTTGATAAAAAAGAATATCACAACGCCCACAACAAATATTCTCAAAACAAAGTAGAAATTCAGCCAATCAGCGTTGGTCTATCAAACACGTGAATATAATCGAGGATTTTTCGTTTTTTCATAAAACTAGGACAATATATACAGTCCTCGTACCCGAAACGTCCCAAAATCTTTTCAAAAAAAGTGGGAGGTTTCGGGTACGGACATTTCGGGTACGAACGTTTCGGGTACGAGGACTGTACTCTCCTTGTTAGGTGAAAAAACGAAAATATCTGGATAAAAAAAATATCACAATAAATTTACCCAATATCACAACAAAAAAAACCCACAACAAATTTGGTCATATTCTCAAAACAATTTACTGTCTAGTAAAGCTTCCCGAAGTGTGGGCGTGATGCGTAGAAATTCAGCCAATCAGCGTTGGCCTATCAATGAATATAATGGAGAATTTTTTGTATTTTCATCTAACTAGGACAGTATGTTATTTTTAAACCGTTTTCTTCGAGAAAATTTTTCGACCAAGGTCTTCTCCGAAAAAAAGTTGTTTGTAAATTCAACCAAAAGGTTTTCTTTAAAAATAGCCACTTTGAGATTATTTTTTCAAACTACATTTTTGTCGGACTTGTAATTTGACTCTTTTAGGGGTCACATGACATGTTGCCAGCTCAAAACACACGTAATCAATAGAAATGATAGTTGATAACCCATAACTAAGCCCCTATCTGTGGAAAATTTGTCGTTTGAAATGAGCAATAACGACCCATAAATAAGTCGTTTTGATCGGTCCCAATTTCGCTTTCCAGGATCAAAATACACCGTCCAGACTATGCCGCACCTATCGGCATCTGGCGGTCCAATTGTTACATTTTTGTAGAAGTGTACCTCAGTAACGCGGCCAGGCTTTTCCTGTACGTGGTTTTGAACGCCTTCGCGTAGCGGACGCATGAAATCTTCACGGGTTAAACGAAACATAATATCGATGTAATGATACATATTCTGATACGCGCCATCTACCACGTTTCGCCGAAGATAAATTTCGTCGTCTTTCTTCATTAACTCTGCTTGATTTGGATAAATGTCAATATCGTACACTGAGTCTGGTGGGGGTCTATCACGGAATCTATGAAGTTTTTAATCGTACACAGATGAACGACGGAAATAAGAACCAAAAGAAAAAAAATAAGCGATGCCGATCTCCATGTACATACTCGCATACAAAAGACATGAAATTTCTCGAAATTTGGTGCAACATTTTGCCTATTTCACAAGCTTTATCACGTGGCACGTTGAACTTGGCCAAAAACTAGATTAGAGAACTACAATCCACTTTTTGATTCTGGGTACAAATTCATGCCGGATTACGGATCGTCGATCCCCAGTTTCACTAGCATTGGTGGAAGACCGTAATTTATTCGCGCCATGTAGTTGAAAAATAAGTAATATTGGAAATAGTCAGATCCGATTCAGCCTAGGCACTTTCTTAAAAGGTACAACATTGAAATGGGATAACGTATAATTGGTCTAAAACCCATTTGAGATACCTTACAATTTGGTATACCTTACAATTTGGTATACCTTACAATTTGATACCTTACAATTTGGTATGTAACGTTGAGAATGTATCAAATTTTGATACCTTTTCAACGTTATTCATTTTCGCAGTTATTTTTCACGGATTAAAATACGCCCTGTTCTTATTTTCTCCGAGAGTTTAGACCAATTTTTTTAACAATCCTTGGTCCCTTGTCATAATTTTGGTTAAACCACGAGATCATACGGTGTGCCAATTGGCACAAAAACGAGTTGAAGTATTTCCGATACGCGAAAAAGAATAACGTGTAAAAGGTATCAAAAATTGGTACCTTTTACACGTTATCCCATTTATTCGTTGGTCCTTTAAAGAAAGTACCTCTAATGTAGGCGAATTTGCTAAAAAATTGTAAAAACACCTGCGGGGTAAATGCGCCAGAAAATTCCTTAAAAATCCCCGCTGGTGTTGTGATCTGGCACATTTTATAATTAATGGAAAATTACTTATGTCCGCCCCTGCTTTAATCTGGCAGGTTTTTTTTTAATTTTCAAATTCAAATCAAGAGACAAAAGTAGACTTTGGTCAAAAATAATACAGCACGATTGAGACAACCTGCCAAATAAGTGCCCAGGTGTGTACATATATTTAATACAAGTTAAAAATTCCAAAACTAGTTTCATGTATATTGAGCTGCTCGATTCTGGCCGTCACTCGTGCTTTTTCGGTATCCACCTTTTTCAGTATTCTCTTAGAATGTTCCGTTATGAGCTCCTCGTTTGCGCGCCATCCAGCCTCCTGTCCGTAACCCGGCTTTTTAGATTAAAAATTATAATTCATCATTAACCTAATCTTAGAAAAGCTTATGTGTCACGCTACTTTTGAAATACACAGAATTACGTGAATTCGACGCAATTATCATGTGACCTAATAACTAAAATCGTAGTAGTAGTAAAATTTTATTTTATTTTTTTATACCAGGACGTGCTGCATCATTTGAATAATACGATTGCTAGTACGACAACAACCCCTGTTTTTTATGTGGGTTTGCGTCGAATTCATAGGTAATTGTCGATATAAATTCAATCTTTCCTTGAGACAGTTATGTAACGCCCTTATTTTTGAATCAACCATATTCAATGAATCGCTCGGTAGTCTTTCGATGTATAATTTTACACAAGTTATAATATCGCCAACTATAACGTCGAATAATTTACCATCATTGCCAACAATGATAGCAAATGTAATTGCCTTTAAACAAGGATCTAAGACTTAGATAAGTCCGAAATATTATTTCTCATGTGTACCTTATACCGAAAAATGAACTTTGTTTGTCGGTCATAATTACAGTAAAACCTTAACCAATAAAAAAAACAATAATAATAATTTTTTCTTGAAAATCGCAAAATGGCCAGAATTTCTAGACATTTCGATCTGTAAGTAAGAGAGAAAATAATTAAGAAGCGGTCACAGGCATTGTTGACAAAAATAACGTAGTATAAAAACGCTCATGGAAACCACCAGAAACATTCAACTTCACAACTATTTTTTTTTGTTCATTAGCAGAAAGTTCACCGCATAAAATGGTAGCATTTTCGGCACCATAATTGCCTTTGAACTTGGGGAATTCAATTTTTACGGTCTATTCCAATTTTACTACTCCGCTCCTCGCTCAGGCTGTTGAGAAAAAAAAAACGAAAAAGAAAAAGAGGAGTTTTTGGGCGCTACTGAGACTGCTGAAATAGAGAAAACTACTCTACCCCCACCGGAAAAATTATTTCCGTAAATACGGAGAAAAAATATAACTCGTTAATATTAAAAATACGTAATTTTTTTTTCTGATTCCAACAGTANCGATACCATTAACAGTACTTACGTGATTGACGACAATTCAAAAGAGTTCAACATAAAAATTCACATTTTAGCGAAAAAAGTGTGTTATACGTTATGATTCTGAGTAAACTTTGCAACCAAATTACGTTTTGCCATATCGTGGAACATTGTAGATTGCCATGATGATCAACTTAGACATTAAAAAACAAGTTAACAATACTTTTTTCTTAAAATGCGTATGAGCAATTTTATAAAATCAAATTTTGATCGGGATTTTCAAACGTCAAAATTTCTAGAATTTGATGGTCAAATAAACTTGACCTTACTTGATAACAATAGCCAACACCTTAAATTGTAATAAAAACATCAGATGTGTGAGAAAAATGAATTTTACTGGTTTTCGGATTCAGTTTGTAAACAAATCGACTGACCCCTCCTTAATCTTTTAATTGTGCTAAATTAAGAACATATTTTTTTTATTCACACACATAGATTTTCATCGAATTTTTTTTGCGACCCCGTTAAATGTACGTTTCCAGTTTGTATTATACAGTATTATACTTAATAAGTAAGCAACTCTACTAACCAATGGGTAGCACCCATCCTTTGGTCAAGACATATCTAACAACAGCCATTTTACATCCCTGCCTGTAAAAACTTTGATTCTCGTATATCAATGAGTGTTTGAATAATCAGTTGATGACGAGTCCCTTCGAATAGTCTGATGATGATTTCAAAAAATGGCGATATATGTTGTCTATTGCACATATTGATGTCTTTGGACTAAAATACTATAGTAGGTATTTGACAAATACTTAGTTAAACCGCTTTGTCACAGAGAGCACGGTTGTTTTTCCAAAAAAAAACTAGGGATTTTTCTAGGTCGAAGTAAAAAGCGGATTGTTTTTTTTTGCTATTAGCATTAAATGCCCCAACGTTTCCAACACTGCATATGTGTTTATATTATTTAAGAGTTAACAATCAAAAATCGGGACAGGCTCGACGATGTATAAAAAAAATATTATATTTATTTCATTCCGATAATTTTAAATACCCGAAAAAATCCATCCGGTTTTTCATTTAAACGAAAAAATACGGGTTTTCGAATAAAATATTCCTCGTTTTCGAGGATATTCAAATGAACTTCTGATATTCAATTAAATTTCCGAAAAAAAAAATTTTGGACGAAATTCCTCGAAAACGGTTTCGCTGAAAAATTTACTTCAAGGTCGCCTTAAACTGAGGTTTTTAATACAAAGTAGGCGTGTACCTGCAAAAGGGCTTTAAATCCCCGAGTGTTGCAAAATTCTGCTAAGTCGGTGCCTGAGTGATAAACAAGTGCTTCATTCATGCTTCGTACTCCAACCGGTTTGTCAAACTGCTCCGGCGGCTCTCGATTATTGTTATTTCGCCAGTCATTGGTATCTGCTCGGCTAGTACCAGTGTTCCGAAAACTTCGTCGGTAGCGTTCGTCGCATTTTCTGAACACTGGGCTAGTACCGTGGTCTCAAACGGGGTTAAAAAGTAACTCAACAATTAAGCACATATTTTTTGGAAAAGTTTTAGTTGGAAAACTTTCAAAACCCAGCTCTTAAGAGCTCTTTGGTTAAAATTTGCGCGTCCCGTGTTTATCTGTTAATGCGAAAAATCGGCAAATCCTTGCCGAATTGGGGTGATTGAAAAATTTGAAAAAATTCTTTCCCATTTGGGGTATTCTTGCCGAATTGGGATTTGCCGATTTGGGGACTTACTTTAAGAGGAACTGTTACTTTAAGCAGGTAGGTGGTGTATAATATACTATACACCACGGTGGTGTCACCACCTATATTACAATAAACCGCTTGCCAATATACCCTACAGTACACTATATCGTATTTTTGAACCCCGTGACTCGCCAATTTCCATTTTCACGCTCACCTCGATTTCGCCAATTTCGATTTGCTCGGTCACTTTGATTTCCATCGCGCGCCCGCGCGACACCGCGGGTGGCGCGATTACCCGGACGATTTCTTCTACCTTTATCCATTTCAACCCATCATAAAATGGAATAAAATAAATAATCGCAGAAGATAAAAACGACTAAAGTGTGGTGTTAAAAAATCTTTTTGTTGATCCAAATCGGCGGCCAATTAAAATGTCGTTTCGGGGTCACGTGTCAAATATTGCAGTCTGAAAATGGTTCAATTTGTATGACTCGATGAAATTTTGCACAAATGAGCGATACTTCGCGTGTAGAAATGAGTGTTCTTATTTTTGTTTAGAACAAACGTTTGCAATTTGAGCAACAAGATGCAGTTCGCCCACAGGTCTCCAGATTGAGGGAAAATAAACACGTTTTGGTGATAGACAACATTTATCACCTTTTAGACCAAAAAGCTTTTCAAAAGTTTTGGCGTCTAAAGTTTTTGCTACGGATCAAACTGCATCATACAGTATGATCCATAATACAGTGCACAGATGGGCCGCCAAGTAAGGGACGGTTTCCTGTTTTGAAAAAGGTACGAAAATTGCCGGTTTTTTTTATAAATTATCTATTACTAGTAGTAATTTACTACCGGAAAAAAATTAGAAATCATTGAAGTTAAGACTCTTAACTTAAGAGTGGTGAAATTTAAATACAGCCCTCAATCCCTTAAGTGCCGCCCACCCCTTAAGTGCCGCGTTTTTTTCAGTTCGTATAACCATCCCATAAGTGCCGCGTTTTTTTTTCATTAAAAAACCTCCTTTTTGTCACTTTTTTAATTTAATTTTGTCATTCTCTTATATTAAAAAGTACTGCTATGTAACTGTTTTTCGCTTGAAAATGAAAATATTCAAGATTATTTGTTTATTTTTTTCGATCTTTGTTTACAAAAGAACGAAACAATCTAGAGGTTTGTTTTATACGTAAGATCTAACTGTCCTTACATAATATGTTACATATAATTTATATGTAGTACATATTAACCAACAGGGAATTTATATTCCGTAAACATTCTATGGAATTCTATCATATTGCAAGGCGTTCCTCACAGAGGAAGATTTTAATGCCTATGCCGATATAGAATTAGTGACATAAACTACTGAATTATCGATAGTGCCAGAAAAAATGTTGTTGCGGGTACAATCAGCGCAGAATTGTTACCCACCAAAAAGACTACCAAACAATCGTTAATCACCGATTTATTTAAATAACAATGAACACAAATGAATTAAAAACTCGTTTTCCGGTTAAAAACAAATAAATATGAACAAAATTTATTGTGTTTTAAAACTGGCCTTTGAGGCTAACTATCCCTTAAGTACCGCCCATTTCTTAAGTGCCGCGTTTTGACGGCTTAAGTGCGGCACTAAAGGGAATGAGGACTGTGAGGTTAGTCGCTAGCGTTAGGCGCCTTTTCAAACCTTAGCTACAGTATTACAGGTTAAACCCCCGCGGGCCCCCGTAATTCAATAGAAAGAAAACACGAAAACATCGTTGATTTTCGAAAAAACTATTAATTTTAATTTGGTCAGATATCGTAGAATTTCCAAATGAAAATCACAAAACTTTGATTTTGATATTGTTGCATTTATTGAATAATTAAATATCAGTTTCTGAACTTTTAGCTGAAGATCGAATACATGTTGTATCTGTTGAAGATGGTGTCTGATTAGAATAATAAGATACCGTGGTCCACGCTTTAATTGTCGTAATGATGGCCCACAATTGCCGTACAATTATACGATATTTTTTAAAGCACATCACTTGAAACGCGGACACACGGTATATTGGTGTGGTGGTTTTCGAATTGACAAAAACCAGAAAGAAAATTCATTATATCCATAAAGTTATTTTACTCGGAATTTATCCCTTTTAATCAACTTTATGGATTGAATACAAAATTGAAAAATATGTTTTCCTTGAATTAGTATAATGATCACGACACTATAATGATTGCACGCGATTAAAAGTCGTCGGTGATTAGATCGAACTAGAGTTACTTTTATAAAATGTTTTCGTTATGAAAATGCGTTAGTAGGTTGAACGAAAAATGAATGACTGTGATTAATANTATTAATCACAGTCATTCATTTTTCGTTCAACCTACTAACGCATTTTCATAACGAAAACATTTTAGAAGGAATTATTCTAGAAATTCTATTTTTAGCATTATGCTAAAACATTGCAGATTGGAATGTCTAATTTTATTACTCGTTAGAAGAATGATCCCATGGTTTTAATCGCGCGCAATAGGTAATATAAGGCATTTTGGCAGCGATGAATTTAATATTAACAGTACATTAAAGCATAGAATACACATACAATGCTAAGCATACAATAATTTCTTTCAAAAGGTCAAAAAGTACTATTTTTCTTCTCAGACAAAAACAAAATTGCTCAAAAACGAGCAAATTCTTTGAAAAAAATATATGGTGTGTCAAAGCTCAAAAGTTGCCCAATTTGTATTCTAGAAACTAATACGCATCGGGGGCAAATTTTGAGCTTTGACACACCATATATGTAGTCTCGTCATGCGGATTGTGCATAACACTATTGGTGATTCATAACGGTAATTTATTGGAAAAGGCAATGTCGTGAAGATTTACCCATATATATTATATATCCTTGGCATGAGTGAAATGGGTATAGTTATACGGTATAACAAATACCGAGAACCTAATTTTGCGTCATTGGTTATAAATTATAATCAGCAGCAAATTGATAATCAGTGTTTTATGAATTAAATCCTTAAATTTCTCAACATTTCTTCGTCTGGTACCGGGTTGAAGTCCATTTGTTGATCATAAGCACCTCTAGTGGCGCCGTCCATTTCGGTTGCCACTCGATTTGAGCTGACCAATCGGTGTCTATCTCCGCCAATCACTTCATTACATTGTGGACAAATAGCTTAAATAAAAATCAATACGATTCGGTTTCTTTGTTATATACGTTAGGAAACTATAGACTATAGTGGAAAATTTACCTATATGTTGGTATCAGAAGTTGAATCATGAATCACAATCCTCCTAATTAAAGTTATTCTCCGGAAACCGCCTATTTTTCTCCATTTTTTTTCAGAAAAACGGTTTACTCCCAAAAACGCTTTATCTTAACCCCCAAGCACGACCCCGTTTGTCCGGCCCCGGGTGAACAAACGCAATTTTCAAGTTGTTTGCCTCTGTAAAATGACGTAACATTGAAAACCAACATAGAATAACCGATTTCAAACTCGATGAGCAAATAAAAATAAAAATGTTATGAAGCGGAGTTAATGTTTCGCTCCAATTTGTTATTTACTCAACGTAAATAACCCAGCTGATTTAATCTATTCAACCCATTCAATCTGGAACTAATCAATCTAGGTCACACCTAACTGTAAACAGTTACGACGTGACGGTTTTCCAGTATAAAACTCTGCTCAACTTTCTATTCTGCATGCACTCTGCGTAGCTACGCTTACTCAACGTTGAATAAAATATGATAGATTTTAATACAGCATAGTCGCTATAAACTTACTATGCTTCAGTTATATATGTACGTAATAAAAAGTAATTAGTCATTCATTGAACCAAGGAACCCTGAAAAAAGAGGTTATTTGCAATTAATAGTTTTCACGCGCATTTTTTTCTCTCATATTTTTCCAGAACTGTTAAAAAATCAACGGTGCACTAACGTGCAAAAAATGAACCGTGTACGTTGCCCGGTTAACCGTTTGTAAATTTGTGGTTTTGTGGTCAAATCGACCAAAACGTGTCCAAGAGTGGTCGGGAAGCTTCCGAGAGTATGCTCAATCGATTCAGAACCATCGATTTGCTTATAGAGAAATCTGCTTATGAGATTTTACGTACGATTAGATAGGAGTAGAAGAAAAGCCGGACAAGCGTCCGGCCCCTGCTCAGGGATGTGCTAAATAATCGTGCTTGGGGGTTAAAGACCGCGGTGCCCTCAAAAAGTTTAAAGAAGAAATTTATAAAATCTTATCATGCCTCTTTGAAGGTCTGAAAGAAAAATGATACACGATTTGAGTTTGTACATAATTTAGGGCCTTCAAAGAGGCATGACAAGATTTTATGAGTTTCGTCCTGAAACTTTTGGAGGTGTAACGCAATTTTAGGGTATTTATAAAAGTTTATACAAATATATAACGTACATCTTTCCATAGCTCCGCCGCACTCTGTAATACAGTAGGGATGACCATTTGGACACGTATACCAATGACCCTGGGCAAGACCCATTGCCTTCTTGATATCTTTTAGTTCTTTTTTGGAGATTCCAGGTAGAGCAGAAGCACCGTATTTATTCTAAAATATTGATAATTAAGTTTAAGGCTTCGTTTAATTAATTAATAATATTTTTTAATCAAGTCTATGTTGATTAGAGATTACATCACATTCAATATTAATCAAAAATAGTACAGAGGCGCTTCGTATTCAAGTGTGGCCGTCTTTCATACGGGAGTAGTTGAACTCATTTATATTTTTTTTGTTCATTTTGAAACATAAAGCATACGTTTTTTATATTTTTGTGGGCCCGAAATTAAAAACTAATTTTTCCAAATTATAGAACTCGAAGAGTTACTAAGAAAATGTGTAAAAATCGTCTTTTTAAAATGTCTGTAGCGGACGCTAAAATTTTTTGACGTCTAAGAAGTCCATGATGGTAGGCTGTCCAAACCGAATTTCAACTTCTTTGCCGTTTTCGCTGACATACTCCGTTTTTCACAAAAATTGGGTACTAAGTTAGTAGTACTAACCTATTTTTGGGCTGTAGATTCCAATTTTGAAGTCTATTTGTGTACGGCGGCACTGTAACCGGAATTTAGCCAAAACTACCGGTTTTCGAGCCGGTGTTAACTGAAATTATCGGTTTTCACTAATACTAAAGGTAATTGAGGCCAAGGATTCCGAATCTGAAGCTAATATTTCGGTTTGGACAGCCTAATCACGCCCCCTTTCATACTAAGAAATTGTTTAGAAAACATAAAATGTGGTTAAAAGATCGCGCCCATTGTGTATTATTTTAGTTACTTACTTTTAGTTTATCAAAGTCAGCTTGCATCTTTGCTTTTGTTGGAGCTAATTTCCTTGTACTTAAATAAGACAGCATCTCTTTGATGTAATTATTTTGCAGATTCGATGTTTGTGCTGTTTGCAAAAGTAGGAGACGCAACCAATTTCCGTAAAATGTCATTTTATCGATCAAATCAGCCAAATCGGTTCGAGCCTGGACGGTTATGTGATTCATTTGCCGGGTTAGATATTTCTTGATCAATTTTTCAATTTCAAAAATTCGGCCACTTATTGAAGTCTCAGTCAACGTACGATCTCGATTCATTGCACCTTCTGGAGACTTATTAGCCGCAAGCATGACCTTATGGGCGTTATTAAGATACGACAGTTGGCTCTCAATGGTTTGAAGTGTTCCAGCGACTTTTGAATTGCCAACAAGCTTCCGGAAGAGAATTCGATCGGCCTTTTCGCCTTTTTTGCGTTTATCAAAATTGATTAGTTTTAGAAAAATTAATTCTAAGGGCATGTTCGTTTATTATTTTACATAAAATTAAACTCGTTGTTTGTGATACACATGGTGCGCCGTTAACCGGCATGACGTTAACAGGCAGGTTTTGACCCAAAAGTTTTCCAGCGATAACATTATCCTTATCTTATAACACAGTCCCTACCTCAAAATCGTTACGATTTTTTTACTCGAAGTCTGGTGACTCAAAATATAATTTATATATAATTTATATAATATAATTTATAAACACTGTTCAAAGTTTGAAAATTAATATACACCGGGTGCGCAGTTATCAGACGTCCAGTTCTCAGGGGTTTTTTCCCCAAAAATCTTTTCACTTTTCCGCCTACGCCCTGCGCAGTTATCAGGAAATCACGAAATTTTACAATTAATTATTTTTGCTCATTATTTTCCAATTTCAATATACTTTATATTTATGACAACGATTCCTATGAAATGTTTTTTTCTTTCACCTGCTTCTTCAATCGGAATTTCTTTCAAATCGGAAAGGAGAGCGTTTTTGAGGTGTTTGATATCGACTTGATTGTTTATTGTTCGATATCGTTGTTTGACACTTTCATATTTGCTCTGGATTTGATTTAACTCCTTCAGGTACCGGTCAGACTTTCGAATGGGAGTTTTACATTTCGTACACTTGAGGGCTTGCAATTCTGTATCATTTTCACTATCTTCGCCCATCACAGTTCGAATCCAATGATCTAATGCTCCATATTCAATACTGTGTTTGCAATCCGGTAAATAAACGTATAATCCGTCGTCTGGGTCAAACTCCATCATAATCGGGTCATCAAACCGATCTCGGACATCTTCATCACAAATCGGACAATTTTCGGCCGAGTGAAAGTCGCCAGTCTCCAATTCAAATCGTTCGTGAGCGATATGAAAACATTTGTGGCCGCAAGGTCGCATAATGGGACAGGGGTTAGATGGTTTTTCATGATCACAATTATCAGAAACCAGGGTTCAGAATGGTTTAGTAAAAAAAAAATGCATTTTGCTTGTTACATCCATTTTTAATATTTTTTTTTTGTTAAGACCAGCGTTAAAATAAATCACAAAGATTGTAAAAAGATTATGCCAAAAATCTCATTCGGTCCCTTACAATGAAACATTTTTTCACTGAGCTTACGGCATTTAATTATTTTGGGCTATTACTAGTAGGACCTATAGTAGGACCTATTTATTTAAAAAAACTGTTTTGGCCATATTGTCGAGCTCAAAAAGTTAGTGAAAAAACTGTAAAAATAAAATTCATAAAAAGTCTAAGAATCTCTAGAATTTTTCGAACGTCAACTTTTTTTACCTTCGAAAAATTCTCGAGCCATTTACAGACATTTTCTAAATTTCATTTTTACACTTTTTCTTACTAACTTTTTCAGTTCTACAATATGTCTAAAACAGTTTTTCAATAAATAAGCCTTATAAGCCCACAATAATTAAATTCCGTAAGCTCAGCGAAAAAAATCTTTATTGTATGGGATCGGCTGTATGAGATATAAGTCCGCTGGAAAAATATTTCTTGGTAAAATTCAGTACAGTCCTTACTCATTTATCGGACCTTTTCGGTTCTCGAAAATAGCGTCCGAAAAAGGAGCATCGTGACAAAAAGGACCATTTTTCTATTAGAATGGCCCCATTTTGGCCGAAAAAGCATACAGTACGAAAAAATGTTAATCTAACAAAACGTATTATGAACCCTGAACAGAGCATTTTTTAGTACAACCCTTCGTCGGACACTTCTCCATACATGGAATACATGGTGCCCAACACTCATGTTTACAAATCGAATGTACACATCGTTTACCACATTTACCCTTACACGGCGGACAGGCTTCATCGTGACAGGGCTGACCACAAATATGACCGCAAATCAACGGTCGCTCACATTTGTTAGCTTGACATTCGACATGTAGGAGTTTATGATGACATGTTCCACATGAGCCAGTACATTTGTGTCCACATATTAGTTTTTCATCACATGCCATGGGGCATGCGACTATCTTGTCGAAATCGCGGCAAGGAATGGGGCTTTCGATTCCGCAATCCTTGCATTTTTTGAGTTTCTTATTAGCACATTTAGTTACGTCACATTTTTCACCGCAAGGCTGAGTACACGGTAGGCCACAAGCTCCACACTTTTTCTTACATGCCGCCAAGCATATAAACTTTTCGGGGTCCACGCCGCACGGCATTTCCTGGCGATGTCTGCATTTTCGGATCGCTTTCGTCACAGGGACAGGACAAGGGTCGCAATTTTTCCAGCACCGTTTTTTACACGTTTTGTGGCCGCTAGGACAACTTCGCTCGCAGGGGCTATTGCATTTGACAGTTTTATGCCGCTCTTCAATGTGGCAAGTGAGCGGGCAACGATGGCCACATTCTAATCGGTCTTCGCATGGCCTGGTACAACCACCCTCGGGAAAATATTGAGAAAACTGTTTGGCAGTTTCATCGGGAGTTTCGCATATTTCGATGCATTGTTGGTATTCCGGATGGCGTTCGCATGATAACTGAACCAGAGTTTTAAGTTACACACTGTTGGGACTCTTGAAAAATAGTAGAACCGGTCTTACGTGTTTCGGAAAAATTCTACAAACGTGGTAGGCGTTATTTCGGCATTTGTCACTTTTGCGATATTTAGGATACAATCCGTCATGTATCCGCTGCTTACGGATATACACCGGGTGCGCAGTTATCGGGCGGGTTTCGCGACAAAAAACCTTAATCGGGCGCCCGATAACTGCTCAGGGTGGAAGCGGAACAAGGTAAAAATTTGCAAAAAAAACCGCCCGATAACAGCACGGGCGGGAAAATTTGATCATATATATCCAAAAATATGGAAAAAACCGCCCGATAGCAGCGGGTGCCCGATAACTGGACGCTCGATAACTGCGCACCCGGTGTATCACCTAACGAATCAGAAAGTTTCAGAAGATTCTTATACAAAAAATTATTGTTAGTGGTTTAAATTTTATGATGGTTTTTCGAAGATTTTTCCCCCCAGAATTAGAACGTGAAGTACCCCATAAAACTTAATTTGACCTGGCGATTTTTTAAAAGGTAAAATTACATTTATATCTCCATAAGAACGTTATCAAAAAAGCTATCCAATTTGATTTCGCGTACAAAATACGGACTCGTCACCAAAGTGCCATGGCATTTATGTGAATTCGTGGTAAATATGGAACTCTGACCTGAATCGAATCGGAATATGTTCCACGTCTTTTTGTGCATTCCATAATTCTTTTCCAAATATTTTCTTTATTTTCACTCTGGCGTACTGGACAACCGGCGAGCATGGTTAGGTTTCCAACAACCACTAGACCATTTCGGGCACGGGATAATGCCACACATACTCGATTGTCGATTAGCGAAAAACCGCCTTTTTTGTGGCGATTTGATCGAACCGTCGACAGAATGATTATTTTATTCTCTTGACCTTGAAAGTTATCGACCGTTTGACAGTTGATCCGGATTTTCTGCAATTTCCCCAGCAAACTTTTTATCTCGAAAAATTGGCCAAGATAAAACGTTAAAATTGTGATTTCGTCTTCTTCCACTCCATTTTTTATAAAGTACTTACTTAGTTTGAAAATTAGTTAGCCAAAAATTCGACTCAAAAGTTCGGCACACTTATATGTCGGGTTAACTAACCTTACGTTTCGAATGTTTCGCACAACAAATGCGACTTTCTTCCATTTTTGGTCAAAAAACCAGAAAAATGATAATTCTAGATATATATATTTTCATTTTGAAAAAATTGACCCGATAGCCCTTTAGAGTTGAGGTGTCTCGTTCGAATAATTTTGATGATAAATTATTTAAGTTAGCGGTTCAGTTTAAGGACACTTTTATAATTTTGTTTTTGGGCTAAAAACGGACGCTCTAAGGGACATATCCCACTACAATGTATTAAAATGGCTAACTTTCGTTGGGTTCACTTATTACAATGTAAATGGCCACGAATGCGTAGTGGCTTAATCGGGTTAAGTTAACCCTAGGCACACTTTATGGCTATTTTTGGCAACACATAAAAATAGGAAATTCTTCAAAGATATGTATAATAATAACTGGTTAAAGTTGCGTTATTTTGATTTCAATTTTAGGTTTCACTAATTTTCAAACAACCTTGGCGAGTTCAACAACAAATCGCGCCTCATGTTTGTTAACTTTTGAGGTCGATTCTGAATCGTCGTCCTCATACAGACGTTTATTGCCGTAATCAATAAATTGAACGTTTTGGGGCATTCCGGTGATGTTTGGTCGATTCTCGACACTGTGATGATTTGACAATCCGGGATAAAAACACTTCTGCATTTGATACGAAATTTCCGGTCGCATTCGGTGCTGTCGATCTAGTCTTATTATAGATGTATAAATGGTATATTCTAATTTTTTGGTAAATTTTAAATTTTTTGGTAAATTTTAGCCTACAATGTAAAATGACCCGTGTGTCGTATTCTACTCAGCGTCTCACATGAATAACTGGAGTTTTGAGTTCGTAATTTATACATGGTAAGAATATCATCGTGAAATGTGGTTTTCTAAAAAAGAAAGTTTTTTTTTGGAAAATTAGATACCGGTATGACCGCAACTAGCCGTAGACCACGACTTTCATATAACGATATATAACGAATCTCGTCACTATTGCTCTCGGGGCCCCCCGCTGCCACCGTGAAAAGGGCTCTAGGGCGTCCTCGGAAAAAAGATTGAATAAGATTGAATCCCTAGTAATATTTCGTATTCAATTTTTGGCCACCTTTCTTCGTTTATGCATATAGAATAGGGCACACCTTGGGCCACTAGAGATTATATACAACGATTTCCTGATAGACTTAAAGTCATTTTTAATCAGACGTTCAAATAATGAAATATCCAAATTGTATTTAATTTCAAGTTCATAGGACGTTGATTTTGGTCGCAATTGCTGATGATCCCCTATGAGAATCATGTGTTGACATTTCTCGGACAAAACCGAAACAATATGGGATTCTTGAACTTCCGCCGCTTCTTCTGCGATGAATATTTTACACCCTAACTTGTTAATCAGATGTAGGGTTCGCAAATTAGTCATTTGGCCGTGCCGACTCTACTGCATGTTCTCATTAATCATGCGAAAAATAGGGGCTGCCTTTGAATGATCTAAAATCCGCAATAGAGCGGTCGAGAGCCTTATCAAAACAAAAATATATCACGAAAATGGACTAAAAATGGAGATAAATGGAATAAAAATCGGAACCTCAGCCGGTTATAGATGTACACTAGTTTATAAATTAGGCAGTCGGACAAATTATTTTAAAAAAAATAATGCGCCATTAAAGTTTGTCTGATTAACCAAAAAAGTGCACAATTCGAGAGTCGTTTGCAAAACCTCGCTCCGAAAAATGTGCACAATTGGAAAGTCGTTTGATAAAACTTGGGTCTGAAAAACGTGCACAATTAGGCAGTCTCGTAAAATTTCCTGAAAAAGTGCACAATTAGGCAGTCGTGCACAATTGGAAGGTCGAGACTGTATATGATTGCGAACCCAAATCAGATCGGAATTTTTTGCAGCAGCAGTTGTGGTCATACCAATTATCTTCATTGTTCGACAGATTTCAATATTTTGTTCGACCGATGCCAGTTCTAAATTCTTGGCCGCTTCATCATAATCTCCGGTTAACCTTGTAAGGTCATCATAGTGCATGAACCGGAACTCATCAAGCCATACGCGATATGCTTGCCATCTCCGTTGCTTGGTTTGTTTTAGATTTCCGACACTGGCAAAATAGTCCGCAAGGTTCCTGTGGGATCGTAACACATGTTCAGTTTGCTGAAATAATTCGTTCTGTTAGGAAACTGATTGATTCGTAAATTCGATATGGACGAGATGATTTGTAACCAAAAATGACATGGTTAAGGGTGGTCTGCTCGATTTGTTTACAAACATGCATGAAAAAGAAAACGTTATTGTGGACAAAGCATACATTATGAATTTAAAATGCCATGTACATCTTTTCCCATCCTTCGGGAATAATTTATCATCTTTTCACGCACCATAACTATTGACAGTGACCTTGAATTTGAGCCTGAACTTGGCACTTCCGGTTTAGCATTTTTGCTTCACAGTCTGAACGGCTTGTTGGATCAATTTCGTTTTTTGTGGAAAAAGTGTGAAATAAAAAAATCTACAATTTTGTCAGAAAACATTTTCGATTTTNATTTTAGCAAACAGCAATCGTGGGAGTGATTTCCCAGTTTATCGAATTGAGATTTTGAATTGCTCCAAATTTCTAGAATTCGTGGACTAACTTTTTTTTTGCACTTGAACTTATTCACGAAACCTTTAAAGATAATCTGAAGATAACTATATGTATTCAATACGGTGTAATAAATAAATGATATTTAGTTGTAAACAAATCGAGCAGACCACCCTTAAATTGGACCTACAGTTTGGTGTGGTTATAAGGTCAAGTTCAAAAAGCCCGACTTGACTTAATGCACTTTTTTACAAACTGACTTGACCTTATAACTATTTTTGCCAAATTGGACTGTCGAAAAAAAAAACTTCAAAAAGACAAGATTTTATAGATCAAAAGCGTAAAAATATATGATTTATGAGGCTACATCCTGGAGGAAGGTGTAATAAATTTCTTGAAAATCTTCCTATAGATGTTAGATACAAAAAGAATATTCGAGTCTCAGGCTGAGTCTCTCAGCCCCTAAATGAGCCTTATTGGCTAAAAATATCTCTTCGGTAGAATTTCAGTAAAAATTGTTGGCGGGGCGATTGTAATTAATTATTGAACATCTGATCAGCAAAAATAGAGAACACTAGTCCAGCAAAGTAGTCCACATATAATAATGGAAAAATGGCTTACCTGACGTTCTTCAGGAGTATCGATGTGACGTATTTGCTTCTGTGCTTCATGTTTTAGCTTTTTCAGTAACTTTTCAGGATTCTGTTGTTGCCAACCCTGGGCACTATTATTTTGGATTAAGTTTTTGAACGCCTGAACATCGCTGTTATCAACATCATATTTAGCCCGTTTTTCTCGTCGACGTTTTCGGTCTTCATTATCTTCAAGTAAAAGCCGCTCCTGAGATTCTTCGTCCAAATCTTCACCATCGCTATTCAAAGGGGCTTCACCTTCGTTGGGACGTTGTTCGGCCCCATTTGTTTCAAAATTTTGCACTCGTGTGACTCCCATCCGAACTGGGCCAACAAATAACCATTCACGCAATAACGAACTTTTTGTTAATTTGATAATCTGCTCCCAATATTCAAGACCTGTTCAAGGGTTGTAAAGCAGGTTACTCGAATCGTCACTATAATAATANATAATAATAATAATAATAATAATAATATCAGAACGGAATATCACATTTGGATGTAATATTTTTGACGGAATATAATAATTGAGATTTCTGTCGAAATATACAATGGCATATTTTAGCATAATTTTACTTTTTTGGCGTTTATTCGTGGAATATAAATTGAATATTTCGCGAGCAACATACATTTTATATTTCGCGAAAAAAAGTCGAACGTAAAAGTATAGAAATTACGCCTATCAGGCCAACTTGGGAGAAGAAACTCGAAATAGAGAAAATAGAGAAAAAAAATCTCGTTAAAAAATACAAGATTAGAGCTAAAATCATTAATTAGAATTTTCTTACTGTAGTTTTTCACAGTAAATAGTCTATTGGACCTCAAAAATTATAATATAATGACAGCGAAATCGGGCCTCTTGACAACCCTGACCTGCTCCAGGTCCTAATTCTTGTAAAATATTAAGACGTATTACGTCCATCTGATGATCTGTAATTACCATTGAAAGTATTTTTTCACTCAAAACATGACCGTCAGCCCACTTCAAACTGTCAGATATGTGATCAATGTTGTCAGCTAGTTCTCTGAACTCAGCAGCGTACCGATTGCGCAGTCGGGCTGTTGCAGACGTAAACTTGCGTTTTTTCGACCATTCCTTATATAAAGATTCCCAATTTCTTTTTTATAAAAAAATATGATTTCTATCATATTTTAAAAGTTAGTGAAAAAATAGAATTCTCAAAATGTATGTAGTGAGTTCTAGAATTTTTGAAGGTCTAAAAATACGACCTTAAAACAACTCTAGAGCTCACTAAATAAATTTTGAGAATTTAAGTTTTCCACATTTTTTTTTACTAACTTCTTAAGTTCTATAATTTGGCAAAATTGGCTTTTGATTAAATGGGTTCTATTGTCCAAAATAATTCAAAGATCGTTTTGGCGGGAACAAAATGCATAATAGCCTATTATGCATTTTGTTAATAGGGACCAATTAATAGGGACCCTATTATTAATAGGGACCAATGCCACGGAAAAATATATTGTCTAGGTCACTGTATACTATACAGTGTATAGACTGTATATCATATACACCAGCGTACTTATCGGGTCACTTTCGATATGCAAAAGTACAAGAATAACCGCGCAGGATACCCGATAAGTGGCAAATAGGCATAACATACAACCGTTGTTTACTGCAAAGTTTATTCGTTTATTATATGAGCAAATTGCATTTTTTTTTCTGACGAAAAACGATTTTTATGAAACTGATGGTTTTAGACCCGTAGAATACGATTTTGTAACTAAATATGAAAGAGTGCACGCCTTTTGCCTAGAAAACGCTCATTAACGCCAAAATATGTTTCTTAAAAATTCTAAATATTATATTTAAGAGAAATTGTCGCCATTTATATTAAACTTGTTAATTAAACATCTGTGTAATTTGGAATCTTTCCTGGCGCATTAAAGATAAATTGAACGGTTTCAAAATTTCCGATTTTGATCGGGATCCTAATCGAACAATTTTCTCTGGCATGTTTGGTATATTCAGAATTCCCTCTAGGAATTGGTCCAAAGCGTGATTTGTATAGCAAATAACTAAAATAGGACATCCAGCGGACGAATCTTTTCCAAACCAATACTTGGCATTATCGAGTAAAACTTGGACAACCTTCAGTGCAATATACGTTTTTCCCGTGCCGGGCGGGCCTTGAATTACTGACGGTTGGGTTTAAAAACAATTGTGACCAACCTAATTGTAAGCGTAACAAGAAAAGGAAGAAATGCTTATTTGTTTTTTCGGGTTGTTATGGTAACGCGGCCAATCAAAATTGGTAGCGCGAGACAATTAAGGTGTAACGCTCACACTAATAAATATGATATGAATAAAGGAGTTTCCGGAGGATGGTAAATTGGCCGAATTTTACTAGATCAACAAAAGATTCACTTTTGTCCTTCATTTATACTAGAAATTACTAAAAAAACTATCTAAATTTTTAAACCCCTAACTGAAAGTTCGTCAGACAAAGCGGCTTTAACAGCTTTCAATTGAGAACCATTCAATTGCATTTTGTCCTCGTGTTTCCATTTTGCATCTAACACATTGATTTTCTTCCCAAGTTGCTCATATCCTTTCATCATAAGAGCTTCCAAATTATATAGAGGAAGTTGGTTTCGCAAGTACCGAACCTGTAAATAGTGGTCGACATTACTTTCAATACGGACGATTTGGATTCTCGAAAATAGCGTCCGTATTGGGGTGGATTGTCATGAACTGTCCATTTTCCACTGTTTGGGGACATA
Organism: Oikopleura albicans; assembly: GCA_004367875.1. Taxonomy (NCBI): domain Eukaryota; kingdom Metazoa; phylum Chordata; class Appendicularia; order Copelata; family Oikopleuridae; genus Oikopleura; species Oikopleura albicans. The sequence goes on along the minus strand of SCLG01000473.1, from coordinate 76,318 downwards.
TTTTCTTAACAAGCGTCCTTTTTGGAAACAATCGTCCGAATTGAGACTGTATAATACTGTTCAATTTGAAGACTGTATAATATTATAAAGGCATCTAACTGGTCAACTCGCGGTCAAACAATAAATGTATTAGAACTTCGACCAGATAACCGCACAGGGCGCAGGAGAATTTACTAGAAAATCGGCTGTAAATTTAATTATAAGCAGCGCGGTGAGTTGTTTGCGTGGCTAAAGGACGCTAGCCAATAGGAGGCGCTTATAAAAAAGCATGAGCCAATAAGCTTGCTTATAATACAGTTACAGACGCTCTACGGCGCTGGCGCCTGTAACTGCTTATTCTAAAATTCCAAGACTAATTAATTAAATTTTAATTTTCGTACCGTTTACTGAAAAATATTTAGTAAACACTCCGAAAGTTAGTTTTGGAATTTTAGAAAAAAATACAGCCACTTTTCCAGTCAATTGTCTTATACCCTGCTCCGTTATGTGGTCCAAGTTATGTTACCCTAAATTCAGTATGGATCACTATTCCTGATTAGACTGATTTTGCAATTGGCCATCTCGACCAACAAGATAATTTTGAAACGGAATATTGCGGAAAGCTTGGTGTTGAATCTGCATAAGAACACGTTTGTACGGTTCAAAAAACGCCGAGCTTTCGAGAATTTCGTACTGCAAGCGTGGGTTAATATCATTTCGGTGCAACTGAACGGAGATCTCCCCTTCTTTGCGTTTATCATTGTCGACTACAGTGGCAACCACTATCCTAGGGTTCAAACTATGAAGTTTACACTACAGCCTATATTCTACCGGTATATTAAACAAATCTTTAGTTTGATTCTTGTTAACATACCGCGTATGAAAAAGCCCAGAGCGGTCCTTCAAAGAACACGATTTTTTTCACAAAAAAAAACATTCTAGAAAACTGCAAGAGACATAAAACACTTTCTGGTACATTCAACAAAAAAAGTTACCAGTTGAAATAAACCGGAATCTATGGCTTAAATAAATTGTTGAAATAATCCAATGGAAATTTGAGCCTATTGGGTATATTTTGACCCCATTTGTAATATGACCCCAAAATGACAATCATAGTTCTGAACCCTTGACTAAGCCTCTATCAGTCGAAAATTTGTCGCTGGAAATGAGCAACAATGACCCATAAATAAGTCGTTTTGATCGGTCCCAATTTCGCTTTCCAGGATCAAAATAGACCGTCCAGACAATGCCGCACCTAGCCGCATCTGGCGGCCCAATTGTTACATTTTTGTAGAAATGTACCTCAGTAACACGGCCTGGTTTCTCCTGTACGTGATTTTGAACCCCTTCGCGCAACGGACGCATAAAATCCTCACGGGTTAAACGAAACAAAATATCGATGTAATGGTCCATATTATTGTAGGCGCCAGCTACCACATTTTGTCGAAGATAAATTTCGTCGTCATTTTTCATTAACTCTGTTTGACTTGGATAAATAGCAATTTCGTATATAGAGTTTGGCGGAGGTCTATTATGGAATCGATACTTTCCATAATAGTACCTTAGCATATAACGCTTAGATACACAAACATAATATACACCACCTAACCATTTGACTTAACACATTTTTTTTCGAAAAAAGGTGTTAATTCAAATGCAAACTGTTAAGCCACATGGGTAGTGCGTAGGCGGAAATGCTGGAAAAAAAAGACAAAAAAAAGTGTTAATTCAACTGAAAACTATTAAGTCAAATGCAAGCCAAATGGTGTTAAGTCAGATGGTTAGGTGGTGTACATAGGATGCGCCGTTAATCGGCCACTAAAATTTTTCAAACTCGCCGGTTAACGGCTCAATGCAAGTACATTATCTTTGCCATGCATTAACGAAATTGAAAAAAGATTGAACATATTATTTGAATAATGGCATTGCGGTTTTTCGCAGAAAACGTCAGAAAAGGTAACTATTCACTTATTTGGACCAATAATAAAAAGTCTTATTTATCATGTCCGTGACGGACAGTCCGTCCCTTATTAATCACAAGCGTTTCATGAATATTACCTTGTCCTTTATAACGCCCTCGCATTGTATACTATATTTAAACTTATAAATTCCATAACTAGTTTCATGTATATTGGGCTCATCGGGTCTGATCGTCACGCGCGCTGTTTCAACCTTTTTCGGTATTCGCTTAGATTGTTCCGTGATGAGCTCCTGGTTTGCGAGCCATTCAGGGTAATTTCCGTAACGGACCTTTTTAGATTGAACATATGTTCTATGAACTAAAGTAACTCATATCATAAAGTACAGAACATGTAACTGTAACAAATCACTTTAATAAATTTTAGGTAAATTTTAGCGAGGTAATAAGTAACCACAATGACAATTGATTTTGTTATTTTTTCAAAATGTTTTCAACAACGTTATTTTTTCAATTTTTTTTCCCAAAAATTTATTTCTTCAAATTTATTTCAAAAATGTTATTTTTCTAAAAAAATTCCAAAATGATATTTTTTCAAAAATTAATTTTTTAATTTTTTTTCGTTCAAAAAATGTTACTTTTCCAAAAAAATTTCAAAAATGTTATTTTTTCAAAAAAATTTTCAAATATTTTTTTATCAAAAAATGTTTTTTTTTTCAAAAAAAATTTTTAATAAATATTTTTTAATAAATTTTTAATAAATATTTTTTTTCTAAAAATGTTTTTTTTTGCACATACTGATTTTTTTCCAAGTTTTTTTTTTCAAAAAATGTGAAAAATTGCTCCCAAATTCTCTCAATCTCTAAACGAGTTCGCAATTCATACGTTTGAAACATAAATTCAATCTTTCCTGGAGAGAGTTATGTAATGCCCTTATTCTTGTATCAACCTCATTCAACGAATCACTCGGTTGTCTTTCTATGTACAATTTTATACATCTCAAAATATCATCGACCACAGTGTCGATTAATTGCTCCTCATCGTTAAGAACGATTGTGAGAATAATTTGCTTAAATGGGGATGCGGAATATTATTTCTATAATGCACAATTTATTATGCAAAAATTATATCAAATACGCGAAACGAAAAAAATACTAAAATTATTAGTCACCCCTGCCTGTAAGAACTTCGATTCTCGTAAATCAATGAGTGTTTTATTTATCAGTTGATGACGAGCCCCTTCAAAAAGTTTGATGATGATTTCGAAAAACGGACAAATTTGCTTCCGATTGTACATATTGATGACGTCGGACTAAAAAACTTTCAAATAAATACCGAGTTAGTTCCAATTATCAGAGAAATCATCGAATACTCGAATTGTTTTAGGAATTGTCAATAATACTTGCGGCCGATAAGAGATATCTGATTCGGCTCTGTTGATCCCTATTAAGGAGGTTAGTGACCCTTTTTTCTTCAAAACGGCCCGTTAATTGTTTTGTGCCCATACTATGCCCATAGGGCCCATTTAATTTAAAACCAATTGTGCCAAATTTTAGAACTTGAAAAATTACTAAAAAACGTGGAAAAAAATTTCTCAAAATTTCACATTTTGAGAACTTTATTTTCCCACATTTTTAAGTTCTATAAAAATTGATTTTAAATTCAATATATGTCATCGCGAACGGTGCATTCGCCAATTAGCGTGAAGCAAAACTTTTGAAATAAAAATAAAATTTTCGAAATAAATTGGAAATTATTTTTTTCCTAAAAATGAAACCCCAAAATCCCACAAAGTGAATTTAGTAATATATTGTAAAACTGAAGTATTAACCGAATATATTTGTAAAACTTATTGGTGTTATTATTGTTAGAAAGCGTAAAAACGGTTTTTTAGGCTAAAATTTTTATAAAAAGGGTTGAACATGTTAGATTATTTTTAACGCTTAACAACTACGGAAAATGTGATTGCACAATAATATCGCGTTAACCGAGCGGTTATATTACGTTCGATTTTTTCTGAGTAATACTGTATAACAATTTGCTGCCTTACCTTCAAAAGGGCTCTAAATCCTCTACTGTCGCAAAATTCGGCCAAGTCCGTGCCTGAGCGATCTTCGAGTGCTTCGTTCATTCGCTGTACTCCAACCGGTCTAAATTGCTCCGGTGGCTCTTGGTTATTGTTATTTCGGCGGTCATTATTTGGTCCGTTATTTGCTCGGCCATTACCGCGACCTCAAACGGTGTTCAAAATTTTAAAGACTCTCATTGGTTAATTCGCGGTCCAATTAACCTTATTGGGGACTCTGTAGGGTGTATACTGTACAGTCACTGCATTAACCGACCCTTAATACACACCCTCTTTAGTTGAATTTCTAACTTGGAAAAGTAAGATTTCGAAAAAAAAATAGCTTGTCATTATTTTACTCGGTAATTCAGTATACACAAAATCCGTGTAAAATAATGACAAGCTAATTTTTTTCGAAATTTTACTTTTCAAAGTTTGAGATTCAAGTACAGGGGATTCGTACTTAGGGTCGGTTAACGATGTTTGAAAAACGACCCTTATTAAGTCCGACCTTCATAAGCACACCCAGGACTAGGCGAGTTTTTTTTTTGCGTTAAACATTTGATTTTATTAATTAAAAGATTAAATTTGTAAGGTTATATCCATAAACCGTTTATGATGAACGGATCAAAAACTGGTTAGCGACCCTTATTTGGAGCAATAATATTTGTTTATAAAAAGTGACCCTTCTTTAGCACAATGCATTGCAATGGGCCCTTATATATCACAATCGACCCTTATTTAGCACAAGCGACTCTTATTCAGCAGGCCTTTATTCCACAACCCCTATATTTTCAAAATCAACAAAAAATGGAAAATAAAGTTTCAAAAAAAAAGTTTGGCGTTTTTAAGTTAAAAATTTTAACTCAGAGTTCATTTTTATCATTTTAGCTTTTATACCATACTATAGTTTACTATGAATACTCTTTATAAGATATACTAAACACTTTTGAACACCGTACCTCGTCGATTTCCATTATTTTCACGGTCAGCTCGAGGTCCATCCCGCGCGCGCGCGCCACCTCGAGGGGCGCGATTACCTCGCCGTCGATTACCTCTGCCTCTATCCATTACTTCCCATAATAAAATGGAATAAAAAAATAATCTACGAAGCTATAAATGACTAAAGGGTGGTATTAAAAAATCTTTTTGTTGATCCAAATCGGCAGCCAATTAAAATGTCGTTTCGGGGTCACGTGTCAAATATTGCAGTCTGAAAATGGTTCAATTTGAATGACTCACCCCAAATAAGCGTAACCGGGCGTGTTGAAATGAGTGTTTTTGTTGTAACGTTAAACAAACGTTTGCAAAACTTGCATTTGAGCTATATTTGGCAAATTATATTTTTTCAACGTGAATCATCGTTATTTGTAATATTTCAGAGAAAATAACAAAGGTCAAGTATCATAAACTCGTGTAATAAAATTAATTCCGATAAAAAATATAATTTATTAAATATAAAATATAACATTTTTATAAAATGTGAAACTTAAATATTTATTTAATCAGAGTTTTTTCACGCTTTCACAAAAACTCAAATTTGCACCAACTGGCCTATAAAATCTCAATTATGCGCTATGAAAGTAACGGGTTTTGAACGGGCACCGTCTGAATCGGTCTCTTTTATTTTTAGGCGAAAGGGTAATCCGCCGAAAATTCTTTTTTGGCCAATGAGAATGCTCAAAATTTCGTCGAATCAAACTTTCGCCACTAAAGAAAAAAGACCGATTCAGACGGTGTCTTTAAAGATCTTTCAACGGCACCACGGTCTTTAGAAGCAAACATTTTTCGAAAAAAAAAATTTTTGGAATAAAACATTTTACGAAGAATTTAACAAAAATTATTACATTTGATAGAACATATTGATTAAATTAACAATTGATTAAAATTTTCTGCGAAACAACGAGAAATTCCCGCAAAAACTAACTTTTTTTTTTGAAAAACCCTTTCTTTAAAAACGTTTTCTTCGAAAGACGGCGTTACCGTTTAAAAAAGCAACTAAAAATCAAACAACTGTATCAGGCGGCGCGGTTTTTCGAATAACAAGTTTTTGCGGTTTTTCGGGGTAATTTCCCCATGAACCCCGTTCTTCGAATAACATTTTCTCCGAAAAACACAAATTGTGAACTATTATAGTGAATTATTTTCGAAAAGCAGCTCTTTTGAAAGGCCTATTCAAAAGCCATTTTTGAATTTTCCCGCGAAAAATTTTCGGGCTGCCCTGTACCGGATTGGGCCATCTGTATAATAATTTGTGCTACGTACTTTTCAGGAAAAGGGCTCTCTAAAATTGTTGCAAAAAAAGCTCGTATTCGTTCTGTGACCACTTGTTTTTTATCATATATTTTGCGTCGCATAAAATAAAGGATGAAGGATAAAAAGGGATAAAAAATAAATTTAGCTAAAAAAACAATTTTGTTTATTTTGTTACTAGAATGATCTCGAATGGACAACTAGGTATTCTATTTGGTGTTTCGGTGGCGAGTTATTTTATTTACAGACGGTTTGCTTCGAACTTTAAAGCTACATCATCCGCTATTGTTGGTAAAGTAACTGGACTTTGGATTTACCCCCTAAAATCATGTAAAGGTCAAGAACTAGACAGGTAAGGTAACTTTTTTCTATGAATTTCTAAATGGACGGTTATAAGGCCCAAAAAACATTTGACATTCAAGCCATTTTTAAAAGAGCCTTTAACTGCATTTTACTTGGGTATAATTTTTTGAATGATAAAATAAAAAAAAATGTGTTGTTCTGTTAACTTCACCTAAAAATGCGGGAAAGACATAATTTTCAGGAAATATTTTCGGGAAAGACAAGATTTTATGAAATTATTCTAAAACAATTTCTGTACAATTTTCGATTTTCGAAAAGATATGATTTGTGAAAATAATTCTAGAAAATAATTGAAAATTTGAAAGACATGATTTTCACATTTTTTTACTTGTGGGGTCCTCTACAATATAGAGTCTATATTTACATTTACAAGAAAAGTTCCGGGCACCCTACTTTTCAACTTTGGCGAAAAAAAAAATGTGAAAAAACATAAAACACAAAAAAGAAAACAAGACTTTACATCGACCTACATTTTAGACCTTATAGCCACCCATGTTTTTCCTCTCGTTCACCAAAATTCCGTTTATCAAAAAAACTATTTTAGTGGTCTAGCAACTACTGTTGGTCTGTCCACCCTAGACGGCCTGTGCGACCGATGGTTCACGGTTCGATATACAAAGAATAATATGAAAGTAAGTGCTCGAGAAGAGCCGTCATTACTAGCCATTACCGTTAAAAAAGTTGATGACGCAACTTTTACATTCCATGCCCCACAAATGGATGTTTTATCGATTAACACCCAGCCAGAAAAGAACGGTGATAAAGTGGTTACTATTGTGTTTGGAGATAAAATGGATTCATTTGATGGCGGCGAAGAGGCCGCTGATTGGATTTCAAAATATTTGAACAAATCCTGCAGGAAACAGAGCTTTTATTATTTCTAGAATTAAATTCTTTAGCTTTTATTTTGATTGAGGGCGTAAATTAACCAAGGAATCTCACGCACTGTAGTGGTTAAAATCAAAACTCGTAATGCAGCCTTTCACAAGATGTACGGACTGTTTTTTTTTTCGTATTTTTTCTTCAAATGGTTTACACATTTTTTTCTTTAACTCTCAGGGGGAAGGAGTTTTTGGGAACCCGTAGCCTACGGGCCGTAGGGGGAAAATGCGTGTAAATAAACACGCACTTTAAAATTCACAATAATTCGCAAACAAACTGGTAAAACCAAGTTGTAGAGCTCGTCAAACTACGTCGATCTGATTATTCAGAAATTGATTTGGGCCACCAGGGCCCCCTAGAGAGCTGTTTGAAATCTCCAACCTACGCAAAAAACACCGTCAATCGAATTTTCTCGAAAATTGAGGGGGGGTCAGCAATACCCGTTTTGCCCTACGGGGCCTCCATATGCCTTAAATTGACGAAAAATACCACTTGCGTGTCTATTTACACGCACTTCCCCCTGGGAGTTAAATAATCAAAGCCTGAAACAGAATATCTTTCAATCCGACTCGCGTATTACGTCAAGATGAATTTCACTGGAAGCGCAATTGGCGACTAAACGGGCAACAAATGGATTTTGATCGAAGTAGTTTCTCGGATAAATATCCTTTCTTGCTTCTTGGAGACGATTCATTAGCAGATATAAATGAAAAGATACCAAACAAGAACTATACACCCCTTAACTTTCGCCCAAATGTGATGGTGAAAGCCGAAAACGGCGTGGCTTGGACAGAAGATGACTGGGTTGGCGAACTTCATATAGGGAAGGCCATCTTTGCCGTAGCTTCGCCATGTGCCCGTTGGTGAGTCATCAATAAACTATTTTGAATTTGTGAAATTGTACAATACGTAGGGTGCACAATTAACCGACCACCAAAATTCTCCAAAGTTTTCTCTCACCAATTTTTGTTTTTCGATAGTATGTTAACTCTCAGGGGGAAGGAGTTTTTGGGAACCTGTAGGGGGAAAATGCGTGCAAATAAACACGCACTTAAAAAATTCACAATAATTCGGAATAATTCAAAAAAACTGGTAAAGCCAAGTTGTAGAGCTCGTCAAACTACGTCGATCTGACTATTCAGAAATTGATTTGGGCTACCAGGGCCCACTAGAGAGCTGTTTGAAATCTCCAACCTACGCAAAAAATAACATCATCAATCGAATTTTCTCGGAAAGTTGAGGGGGGTCACCAATACCCGTTTTGCCCTACGGGGCCTCCATATGCCTTAAATCGACGAAAAAACCCAGTTGCGTGTCTATTTACACGCACTTCCCCCTGTGAGTTAATATAAAGTATTGTGCGTGAATGATGAAATTGACCAAGTTATATCAATTGGCAATATAATAAACCACATTTTGTTTCATTCATCGCTTTTAGAGTTTTTAATAAAATAACAACTCCGGTTAATTCGCCGTCAAGTTTGGTATTTTTTTTGCTGGGGTTTTGACAAAATAATTTTTAGCAACAATTTTTTCTGCTAAAAATTCTAGACAAAAAATTTAAAGTATTTTTATAGCATCTTCACAACTATAGACCCAACAAGTGGAGAAAAGGACGCCGACGGTGAACCGTTAAAAACCCTGAAAACATTTCGTCTAGCTCAGGGAAAAGACGCAAAAGATCATGGTGACCAATACAAGAATAATCCACTAGTGGGCGTCTGTCTCGTTCTTATCAAACACGGGCCAATTAATGTTGGCGATGACCTCATTTTGGGGAAAGAACTTGGAAATCTACTGNATTAGCAGATATAAATGACAAGATACCAAACAAGAACTATACACCCCTTAACTTTCGCCCAAATGTGATGGTGAAGGCCGAAAACGGCGTGGCTTGGACAGAAGATGATTGGGTTGGCGAACTTCATATAGGGAAGGCTATCTTTGCCGTAGCCTCGCCATGTGCCCGTTGGTGAGTCATCAATATTTCATAAACTTATTTTGAATTTGTATAATACGAAGGGTGCCCAATTAACCGACCACCAAGTGTCCAAAAGTAACCGGTTTAACTTTTAGTAACTAAGAGTAGAAAAGTTCTATCACCAATTTTGCCATCAATATGTTTTTTGAAATTATGTTTATATACGATATTGTGCGTGAACGATGAAATTGAACAAGTTGTATCAATTGGGAATATATTAAACCATATATTGTGTCATTCATCGCCATCAGTTTTTTTAATAAAAAAATATTTCCGGTTGTTACGCCGTCTAGTTTTGCAGTTTTTTGGCTAGGGTGTTGACCAAATAATTTTTAGCAACAATTTGTTCTGCTAAAAATTTTAGACAAAAAAATTAAAGTGTTTTTATAGCATCTTTACAACTATAGACCCAACAAGTGGAGAAAAGGACGCCGATGGTGAACCGTTAAAAACGCTGAAAACATTTCGTCTAGCTCAGGGAAAAGACGCAAAAGATCATGGTGACCAATACAAGAATAATCCACTAGTGGGCGTCTGTCTCGTTCTTATCAAACCCGGGCCAATTAATGTTGGCGATGACGTCATTTTGGTGAAATAACTTGGAAATCTACTGAGATTAAAATGAAAAGAAAATAAAACATTATCTTTCAACATTTTCAAGTACACCAGGTACCTACAGAAGTTATCAATGTTATCAAATGTTACAAAATTATTTAATGTTAACATTTTTTTCAGATTTTTTATAACTTTCGCCTACGCATTTTGATAACTTCCGTAGGTTCTGTTTTTCGTTTTTTTTATATTTTTCTGCTTTACTCATAAAACATATAAAGAAGTTAAGCATTTAACAAAATTGCGATCCCCTGCCCAGTAATCGGGCCATTTACAATATGAAAAACCGGTTTTTGTGAAAATGGGAAAAAACGTCATGATTACTGAACAGGGAGTAATCGGGACCATAGGGCCTATGGCATAGGCTCGTCGCGAATGGGGAAAAAGCAAAGCCAAGCCAAAAAATTTTGAGAATGTAAAAAGCCAAGCCAAAATTTTTAGAGAGGGGAAAAGCAAAGCCAAGCCAAAAATTTTGAGAATGTAAAAAGCCAAGCCAAGCCAAATTTTTTCGATAAAAAGCCAAGCCAATAAAAATGCTTGGGTCCTGATCAGGAGATTTTTGGTTTTTATTGAACGGGTTTTCATGCCGCAAGTGGCCCGATTACTGTGACAGTGGTGTATCAGACTATATGGAGACGTATAGAGTATGTTTGAAATAATTTACATTTATTCTTGAAATATGGAACAGAAGGCAATCAGTATAATTGTCATATTATCGGTACTACCTTTATTCAGCGATATATCCAATATGCGTTCGGTTGTTTCGGACAAATTTTCGGTTTGTGCGAAATTCGATCTTATAACCTGGGCTAATTCATTGTTGCTAAAAATGTCGAAAACGCCATCACAAGCCAAAACCAAGAACTGGTCTTGTGGTGAGCGCTCAATGACCTTAATGTCGGGCAGGCAGCTGACCGGTTGGTCACGGTGGGGAACGTTTTCACACTGTTTGAATTGAAAGTCCCCAAGCGCCCTTGAAACCGCCAAATCACCTTCTATTCTCCCATCGTCTACTGTCATACCAGCGGTTGATATTCGACGTTCTTCGGAACGGTCCGTCGGTCTAAAAATGGTTAAAAGTTTAACACCGAATGCTCCTTGATGCGATTGCGGCATCCAAAATTTTCAGGGCGAATGTATAAATATATTTGGGATACGATAAAATGGATCTCAAGTTATGTCTTTTTAAAAACGTTTTTTTCAAATAGATTAAAAAGGAGTATGGACTGTATGTAAAAACCTAGTCGCATCATTCAAATTACGTACAAATCTGTTCCGATTCCCCCCTGAGTTAAAACTTTTTGCGGTCGCGTTTTCCGGTCAGTTTGCACGTTCGGGCGTTTATCCGGCCAGTTTTTTTCCAGTTATTCCACCTACGCCCTGAGCGTTTATCTGGTTTTGGAATGCGAGAAAGGCCGGATAAACGTGCAAGGGCTTATTGCTAAGGGGTGTATAAAAGAAAATTAGTAAAAATTGTCCGAAAATAAACTACAGTTGCTGTTATAACGAAGTGACACTTAGTTTCCATTTTTTTTTGTCAAAAACTGTCACTTCGTTCCGTCATTTTTGCCCATTTTTGCCGAATTTTTGACTAATTTTAGCCCAAAAAACTCCGAAACTTGTCACTTCGTTTCAAACTGTTACTTCATTACGTGTCAACTCGTTACCACACCAACTGTAATGAAATTTTACCCCATCCCATTAAAAATAGTCTAAAATAGTCGACCTTATAAGTATTTGTTATATGTTTCAAAATGTCGGCTCGTTGAATGGTGAAAAACGATTGTTATAATGTGAAACGTTGAGTTATATTTATATCTTTTGGCCCACTTTTGAGTGAAACGTACTTGTGGTCATTGGTCGAAAATTTAATACTATTTCGCTTCCGACGCATGGCTGACGGACGTTGCGGTTTTTCCTCTGCGGGTATTTCTTTTATAACCAAGGTTCGCGAATCCCCCAAGTTTGCGATAAAAATATGATCAGGCGTAAGAAGGGCAGCCGTACATGTTGAGCCATTGTGAAAATAACGCTGTTCTTCATCCTTCAGTTCAATGTCAAGTTCGTAAAAGGCTTCCTGTTTTCGGAATTTTCAAATTAATTTCCTATTTTTCAGATTTTAATTTCAATTTTTTAATTATTACGAAAACAACGTACCAGATATCCCAGCGATATAAAATCTTCTTGGCAAACATAAAAACTAATCTAGGTTCGAATAAATGGGAGTGGTAAATTTTCGCGACTATTTGGGGTCGCCAAAAAAAACTTGTATTATGCTCACTTTACGCGACCACAAAATTGGTCGCTAAATCTTGTCTAAGACACCATCTGGCGACCATCTGATCACCAAGTCTTATTTTGAACAACATGGTCGCCAAATGGTGTTTTTGACAGGATTTGTCGACCAATTTTGTGATCGCCAAAATCACTCAAAATACAAGTTTTGGACAGACTCGCTAGCAAAAGTGATGAATAAAGGTGGACAATATACAACAATTATAACAAAAAAATTAAACGGAAAAATAAGTTTGTTATTTCCGAGCCTGTATCGCATCACCAATGGACGTGTGATCATAATTGGTTATCGACTTGACTTCTTTCAGTTCTGGTCGTTGTAAAATTACGTCAAGAATTCTATCCGAGCATTTCCAGGCTGTTTGTGGACCACCGTGACCATCGAAAACCGCAAAAAATGACCAATCTACAGAAAGAGATTGAAAAAAATACGATATAAAGAACATGAGTTTCAGCACGACATAATCCCTTTTGCGTCAAGTTTAAAATAACGAACTCGGGCGATACTAATCCAGACATTAACTCTTGGGGGTCACTGTGTGACGTCCCAAAACGGCCTATTTGCCCTCATATCTCATCAAATGAAAAATCCCTGATAGAGGGGTCAAACAAAATGTCATGGAGAAAATTTTGGAACAAAAATCGGAAAAAAAAATGTTTTCTCAAAATTTTTTAAAAAATCTTCCTGAGCTGACTTTGGAGAAGTCTGACAATTTTTTTTTATTGGTCTAGATGGTCTTAATTTTTGCAGAGAATCATCACACAGTGTCCCCTAAGGGTTAAGGAAAATGTCATTTTTTAATCAAAAAGTCGAAGAAAACATAGCAGAGTTAAAATTGATTAAACTGAATTTACCCTCAAAAGGCTCCGGCAGACTTGTGGTTGTAATAAATGAATCTTCCATGTCATCTCGCCATCCTTGCATTTCACATTTCGCCCAAGAAAAATTGCTATTTGGAGTCAGTTCGCTCGCACGCTCCCCGCTTTGCGTGTGTTTGCGTTTATGCGCGCGTGGTATAACTTCGGACGCTAATCTTCCATTGAAACGAACTTCAGCACTTGCCATCTCCAATCGTTCCGAGCATCCTATTTTAAATAGATTAAGTCTACGAAGCCGTGTCTAATAATTTCAATTACTCATTGGAGTAACCATATACCGTAGGGGGACTCTTTGATGGGAGTGATTTTAGGCAGCGCATATGATTTTAAGCAGCTCATGCGCGCGCATTCGCTTAAAGCACTCCCATCAGAGAGTCCCCCTACGGTAAGTTATCCCGTGTACGGTTATATTCCGAAATTATTATTTTTTAAATGGCAGGATAACTGCGCAGGGCATAGACGCAGTTGGTGAAATTTTAATCATGATTAAAATTTGGAAGAAAATGACAAAATGTCGCATATCGGCAACATAACTGGGAAAGTAGTTTTTAGACACGGGATAGACGAGCGTGACGTACCGTATCCGTTAAATCAATTACAAGGGGTAGGCCAATTCCGAGACGCCTCGCAATTTTGACTCAAATTCCTCTTTGTCCCGGAATTTGACTTTGGTTTTACCACTAAAAGTGTCCCGGAATTAGTGTCCCAGACTTGGCCTCTAATCATTTTAAGAAATGAAAAAGCGTCCCGTAATTATTTTTTCTGAAAAATCTTCCGGAATGAGGTGTCCCGAAATGGGCCTTCCGCCTTTAAAAAATGCTTGGCTTGAGGCACGAGAGTTAACTTTAAAGGGGCGTCTGTACGTTTCTATGTGCGCGTTTTACAGATTCAGCATAAAAGGGCCACGGTCGACGTGTTAATTGACTTCTGAATCGCAGGAGATAAAATAACGAAATAAATGGGAAGCATTGACGATAGCAGTTAATCCAGTTGCTGTAAACACATTTATCACGTAAACGACGCGCAGCACTTTTATTTTCCATGGTAATCTGACAAATAAAATCTGGTAAAAACAATTTGTTTTGGCTGCAGAGTAACAACTAAAAGTTTTGATACCTATTTTCGAAATAATTTCTTGATCAATACTGACTCAAAGTGCTCGAAAATCAGCACTATAGTGGTTTGGTGACCAAACTTAAACCAAAATTTTGTCTAATTACGTCTACATTAAGTCTGCCTTATGTCTACATTTTGTCTACATTTTGTCTAAATCAAATCTTATAAGACTTAAATATTTTGGCCTCGTACAGAAGTGAACAAAATAACGAAAATACAAAATATACCCCCTGCGCCATTATCTGGCGAGAATTCCCGCTCGTCCCGGCATCAAGCCGGAGTTTAACTGCAATCTTTATAAGAACTTTCCCGTTATCTGTCAATTATTACGTAACACAATGTTTTTTCGGCAAATAAATGTCGGCCAGATAACGGCGCAGGTGATGTAGTCTACGTTTGTTTCGTTTTGCGTGTATTTTGCTACAAATTTGGCGCAGATTAAATTTCGAAATATGTGCTTGAATTTCACCAGGGCTGTTGAACTTTAAAAAAGCAAAAAATACGAAACAATTTTTTCTTGAGCAGGCCAAAACTGACGCCATTATTTTCTGTGGCCGGACGATTGATGTGGGTAAATGAAACGGCCGGTTTTTAGATTGTATTAGACCCCTGCGCCGTTATCTTGCAATTTCCGCATAACCAAAATCTGCAAGATACCGGTAAAAATATGAAAAATAACGGATGATAATACACCCCCTGCGCTGTTTTATTTTTTTTTTCATGCAATAGTTGCAAGATAACAGCGCAGCGGGTGTATAGCAGCGAAGGTATGCGATATTTAAACACGCGTTAAAATTAGTATTCGGATTTCCCCCCAAAAAAAATTACAAGAACTAGCGCGATGCGTAAAGCATATAAAACAAATCTTACCTGCAAAACTTTTTAACTCTGTTGAGATTCTGCGTTTTTCCATTTTTTATACAAATATTCGTTTTTTTTTACAATTTTCTTCAAATTATCTCAATAATTATTGTAGTGATTCTGTTTGGGTTTTGCCTTGGGGTGTTTCTCGCTTGAAAATTTATGGTCTTGAGGTAAGACTCTTGACAGTCTTAAAAATTAATCGCCCTCTCTTTTTTGTTTTGCCATTTTTTTTTGTATTTTCGAAGAAATATATATGGGGTATTCAGAAAAATAAATTATGTCAGAGTGTGCCCTTTTTTATGATCGAACAACATTGATGAGTGTTTTTAGGAGAAAAGTGACAAGCTATCAATGACAGGGGTTTAGGGGTTAAACTTTGGACTTTGATGACAATATATTGACATAATACAGCATTTCGTAAATAGCCAACCATATGATTGTGGTACGTCATTGAACTTCAAAAAGTGCTATTTATACATAATTATGCCAAGCGTTGAGATTGATGATTTATAGCATACTGTGTTAGTACTTTCGATTCCTACTAAATTGTTTTGTTTTTCAATTATTTAAGGACGCGTCAGTAGCATGATTTACAAACTGTACTCTCAGAGAAACCGTTATAAAATACTAGATTGAAAGCG
Source organism: Oikopleura albicans (assembly GCA_004367875.1). Classification (NCBI taxonomy): domain Eukaryota; kingdom Metazoa; phylum Chordata; class Appendicularia; order Copelata; family Oikopleuridae; genus Oikopleura; species Oikopleura albicans. The sequence goes on along the minus strand of SCLG01000473.1, from coordinate 60,470 downwards.
CCGTGAGGCGCTCTCAACCTAATTGTCCGCGTAACAAAAAAGGAAGAAATTATTATTTGTTTTTCGCGTTGCTAAGGTAACGCGGCTAATCGAAATTGGCACCGCGCGGACAATATATTTTACCAAATCCAATTCATTATTTGTTGTTGTATTCAACGTAGAAAACGTAAACTGTTACATGTGATTATTTTGGGGACCATAACTCTTATCACAGGACCCCCACGACGCCGTGAACTTGACACACTTTTTTATCCAAAACTTCCACAGCTTTTCTGCGATTAATTTTATTTTTTTGTAAACTGCTATTAATGATAAAATTTAACGATGCTATTGACCCATCCTTAATGGTTTTGTCAAACAACGATTCACAATTAAATTTGACCATAAACATTAAAACTTTTTTAACTCTTGAGAGAAAAACTTGTTGTTCGAAAGCTTGTCTCGTAACACGAGAAAGCTTCCCTAAATTTTAAAAATCGACCACGGGTGTCCCTTATTGTGGTGTCCATTAGTATGAGGCCTCCTGTATGTTTGTTTTGCCTGTTATATTCCACAAACACTTACCTAACGTGTCGAGGACGCGGTATCGGCCTGAAGCTATTCATTCACTGACCTATACTTATTTGAAATATAAAATGTATGTTTTATTCCATTTAAGATTTATTCTTGCGCTGTTAGAGATGTCAGATAAGTATCAAACTGCCACCATGACGTTCTTTATATTGAATTTAATTCTTGAAAATGTAGAGGAATGGTTATACTTTCAGATGGCTGCTCCTTAACAATTTCTGTTCATAACGACAATTATAAAAACGTATATAAAGACTTCCGGAAAGCTGCAAAAATATATTTCGAACGTCTTTTTTAGCGGTGGCGACCGTATGTAATCCAGAAACGGACGAGGAACGAACAATTACATGGAATAATCCAAACACAAAAATTCAACTTTATGGAACAACGACGGTAGAAGGAATGTGTTAAAAATAATATTAGGTTAGAAGCGGGGCCAGGCGCTTCTAACCTAATTATCCGCGTAACAAAAAAAAGAAGAACTTATTGTTTGTTTTTTCGTGTTGCTATGGTAACGCGACCACTCAAAATTGGCAGCGCGAGACATTAAGGTATTGCGCGGACAATTTGATTTGCTGTTTACAAGTTTTCTACTTAATTAATTCTACTGACTTATTTGATTTTAACACAGTATGAAGCTCTCGTTACACAAAGCAATGGAAATACTGGAAAGTCTCTGGCCACCGATCAGTATATGGGTTACATACAATTCAAAAAACAATCGTGTGGTATTGATTTTTTCAATGCTTTTACCGACGGTCGCATCGAGTATGACCTCCTGGACTACACGAAGCAATACGAAGTTAACGGTTTTAGTTTCATTTATTTGAACAAGAAAAAGACAAGTTTGACCATCCAATACAAGTAAGAATATTCACCAAGTGAGTCGTGCCAATCGCTACCCCCAATGAGGCCGTTTTCATTGGTCGTGCAAACGTCAAAATCGGAAAAAAACTTCTGGCACGGACATTGTACTCTGAATCAAAAAACGGACTGTAGTGAGCTAATCCATTTTTTACCAAATTCAACGGATCACGTGACAAATGACTTATCCTTTGAACTTGAAAAAAAATCGATTAACCAACTACTATCCACTTTTTGATTCTCAGTACTCTGGTAGTGCTAGTTTTTTATTTTTTTTTTTTGAAACCGGTACAGCTTCTCTTTATCATTTAGTTCAATTTATTTTGACCAGTTTTAGTGACTCTACTTACATTAGTACAGGGGTCGCAAAATAATGGGCCCCTAAAATGAGGGTCGCTTTTACCCAATAAGGGTCGGTGGCGACAAATAAAGTTCGTTTTTTAGAGAAAAATATTATTGCTCCAAATAAGGGTAGGTGATTTTACTTTTGTTTCCCATAAAGCTTTTTTATTAGTTTTTGAGCCGCTTGTTGATATAATTAATTAAAATTGCATTAACCTCACATTTAACATTAACATTGATAAAATCAAATATAACGCAAAAATAACACTAAAGTGGCCTAATTATGCGCGCCAAATAAGGGTCGGGCCGTTATATCAAACATGAAACCGACCCTTAACTGTCGACCCCCCTGTACTTAATATTTTCATTATTTTTGACAAAAAAAAAAATAAAACGATTTTTCAGATCATTGGGATATAGTGGCGAGATATCAAATACCTACGGAAATACAAAACGCGACCAGTTCATGCTCTACATATATGGTATTGATAAAGTCAACTTTGGCAAGAAAACGGTGATGGGTTGTATTCATTCCGCAGATTTAGGCGTCATGGAAATTGATGAAACATATGACGACTATACTGAGTGCGTCGGAAACTGGCACTTACTGTAACATCAAACATGTAACATGTTTGCAACTTTGCCCATAATAAATTGCAACGCGGGAAAAATACAATAATGCGTGTTTTAATTATGTTAATTTATTTTGCACATACTAGACTGTACGAGAAGATGTTATGTTACACTAAACTTAGTTTTGAGTACTATTTTTGACTAATTTATAACCAAATTATATATTTGTATACACCACCTAACTGGCAGCGGTTTACTTGGGCCGCCAAGCTTCACTTGGGCCATAGAGTGGTCCGTCAGCAATCCCCGGCGCATTCGCCCAAGTGAAGCTTTTGGGCCGAATTTTTATATTTGATTGGGTAATGCTTCACTTGCGCCGGTCGAAGGCGCCGGAGATTGGTGACGGATCAGCCAAGGGCCAAGTGAAGCTTTCGGCCCAAGTGAAGCTTGACCCAAGTGAAGCTTTGCGACCCAAATGAACCGCTCCCCACATAACTATGTATAACAGTTTGAAATAAGACTTTTTAGGACTTTTTGATGGAACATTTCCAAAAATTAAGCAAATCAAATAAATTTCGAAAAATGACTGGAAAATTACCATTGATAAATGGCGCCAAATATGTCCGCCACTTTAAAAAATGAATGAGGCATCTAACATGACGCTGTTTAAATTTCGAGTGTAATTGCATATTTGAATTGTGACTTATACATCATGCTAACGAAACTATACATTATATCAATGACCTTAAAGAAGCCTTTTGACTCTCGAGTTTATGTTTTTGAATCGCGTTGAACTCTTACTTCATTAAAAACCTGTAATATTATTATAACACTATTATAATATTTGTATCATTACTCAGCGTTTGTCATGAAACCCCGTCGAACTTTCGTGTGCATCTTCTAGATGTNTTTTATTTATAAATTGGATAAATAAATTTTTTATTTTAATTATTTCAAATTTAATATTTGGCAGTCTCGGCAGTATCGTAAATTTTCTTGAAAAATGAACAACTGTTCAGTCGTGCACATCTAGAGCGTGCACAACTGGAAGGGCAGGACCAGGGGCCGGTCGGTATAAGTCAGGAAAAGGAGTTGTGCTCGGCTGTCCTCCCTGTTTCGAAAAAAAACTAAATCCAGCCGCGCTCGGCTGTGGTCTCGCGTGATCTCGAGCTCAAAATAAAAATGAGCTGTCCTTGGCTGTGCTCTCGAGCTGCAAAAAAGGGCAGTTCATTCGAACTGGGAAGGCCAGCTGGCTGTTGCCGAGCCCTGGTCGGTACTCTGATTTCCGTTGAGGCCGATTTTTTCGCCACCGCGCATGAGTTAAGGGCAAATGGTGATCAAAGGGCAAAACCACGCTTTGATTTGGATTGAACATAAATACATATCCGGACCGATAGCGCCTAAAAATTACTGTAGTGTTTTCGACGTATTAATAACAGGTATATTTCAAAATCTCTTTTTAATCTTTTTTCAGCTCGACAAGATTTTTTTTTTAATTTACCTGAAATTTGTTGCTCAATCTTGGCTAAGTAGTCATAAGTTGATTTCACTTGATCTAACCGCTTTTAAAACATAAAACCCAAGCACGTCTAATCCCCCCTTCCAAGACGCTTTTCATGTTTTTACAACTCTTTGGCACTAGAGAGCATTAGAATTATATTAAAATAGGCTAGCGTTTATGTTTATGTTGTTTATTTTATATTTCCATAAAAAAAACTAAAAAATGCTTTTGGACAAATTATTTTTCACGACTGTGTGTTTGGCGACCTTGATGAAATACAAAAAACTTGAACGAGCATGGATTGGACATGAGGTATTTAATTTGTGTAAAATTTGTATAGATTACACGGCACGGGTTGAATTTGTCGAAATTGTGAGGNTACAACTCTTTGGCACTAGAGAGCATTAGAATTATATTAAAATAGGCTAGCGTTTATGTTTATGTTGTTTATTTTATATTTCCATAAAAAAAATTTAAACATGCTTTTGGACAAATTATTTTTCACGACTGTGTGTTTGGCGACCTTGATGAAATACAAAAAACTTGAACGAGCATGGATTGGACATGAGGTATTTAATTTGTGTAAAATTTGTATAGATTACACGGCACGGGTTGAATTTGTCGAAATTGTGAGGAGAAGAAAGGGTAATGTGCAGAATGAGAAGTCTGTCGAATTTTTTTTAATTACAACTTAATGTCATTTTGTCAATTTACAAAGGTATAACTCGAAAAAGGACAAATTTGTTGAAAAAAATAATGTCGAAAAAAAATCGGACAAACATTGTCCGCGTAACACCTTAATTGTCTCACGCTGCCAATTTTGATTGGCCGCGTTACCATAGCAACGCAAAAAATAACAATTCCTTCCTTTTTTGTCACACGGACAATTAAGTTGGAAGCGCCTGGCGCCGCTTCCAACATAATATAGTTTGTTGAAAATACCTCAAAACTGGAAGCTAAAATAGTGATTCTAGGCTTGTCAAGGAAAGAAAGATTTGGAACGATCGGTTCGAAATGGAGAAGTTTTATGCGCTGGTCAGTTTTGCCGTTTAAAGCTCGGTTTGGAATAATGCGTATTGTAATATTATTATTATGTTTTCATAATAATAAATTGTGATTTGGCCAAAATCTATTAGGTAATTTTAGGCGGACAAAATAATGGCCCTAATTTAGGCCTTAAATCAAATTTATGACGTGACATGGTAAACTAAAGCTAAAACTGGAATACTTCACTACAATCCACTTTTTAATTTCACGCCGAATGGTCAAATTACTTTTTTTCAAAAAAAATATATTTTCCTCCCCTTAAAAATTTTCGAACCAGCCATAGTGCAATACAGGGATGGATAATTATGGGGGTCCCGATCGAGTGCGTTGTAAACAACATTCAAATCCTTACACTGGAATACAATGGAATAGAGAACTTGGACAGTGTCGATCCTGCAATATGGATATTCCCGTGCATCCCGATATAAAGGTTAATCACAAAGTTCTTTTTAGAAAAAATGAAAAATATACGGAATATACAGTTAACCGCCACAATTTAGAAAAGTTGCCGAGTAAACCGAAATAATCAATTTGTGTGTCAATACCGTTGTGCAAACAAAGACCATGTAATTTTTCCCGATCGAAAACGACTGAGAGCGTTAACCTGTAGATGCAATTGGCGACATGATAAAAACGACATTTGTCATTGGAGGGCACGGGGAGGTAAAGCTAATAAGATGGATTCGACAATTTCCAGATGGAAGTGTGCTGCTTTGGACCAAAGTAACGGGTGACGCTTTCTTTGGTTTCTTGGGATTTTTTCTGAAGCCCCTTAAGGAAGGCCGTACCTCAGGGCAGAAATATTAGTTGGGCGAAAAGCGTTTTTTTCGAAATTATAAAATATGAAAAATTTGCTACATTACTGAAATATAAGGCTATTTTAAGTAAATTTTTGTTAATTATTTTTGTTAACTATTTTGGTTAATCATTTTTGTTAACCATTTTTGTTAACCATTTATTATTATACCATAATTATTTTTGTTAACTATTTTGGTTAACCATTTTTGTTAACCATTTTTGCTAACCATTTTTGTTAACAATTTTTGTTAATCATTTTTGTTAACCATTTTTGCTAACCATTTTTGTTAACAATTTTTGTTAACAATTTTTGTTAACCATTTTTGTTAACCATTTTTGTTAACAATTTTTGTTAACCATTTTTGTTAACCATTCTTGTTAACCATTCTTGTTAACCGCGGTTAACCGTTTTAGTTAACTAAGGTAAACTTTGTTAGCTAACTTTTGTTAACTACCGTGTAATGTCTTTATATAAATATGAAATGATAATCAAATAAACCATTTTCATAATTATTTCGGAGAGATTAATTCGAAATTTAAAGCTTAAATTTAAAACTGCTCAATGTAGATCGGCGACTGTACCCATATTTGGACCAAAGTGCAAAAATGTCATTCTTTATCAAATAAAAAGTGATGATCACCCTAGAACAAAGTCCGGTTATTTCAATAGTAGCGACTGCCGGCGAAATTGAACCAACAACTATGATACCGGCAACAACTATGTCGAAAAAACCGGCAAATTTTTGGAGCCAGTCAAATATGGATACGGTGACCAGAATTCCGAAAAATTTAGTATGCAACAAATACCGAAAACTTGACCGCATTACAGGCGGAACGGAGGCTATCAAAAATTCATGGCCTTGGATCGTTTTTCTGTTATTTGGGAGCAAACGATGCGGCGGGACCCTCCTTAACAGTGAATCAATTGTAACCGCCGCTCATTGCTGCTTTGGATTTGAAAGACGCGCAAAAGCGGAGTTTAATATTTGTACTAACGTAATATCACGTAATAATATTATGAGTCATAATTTATCACTCATAATATTTTTTTTGGCAAAATACTATACATTCCGATTAAGATATCCAAGCAACGTTTGGTGAACATCATATTTATCAACAAGACATATCACAGATTTCCAGAAGAGCAACGAGCATTAAAATTCACCCGTTTTATAGCAGGAAAAGATGTTAAAAATGAATTCTATAAAAAATAGAACCAAATTTGTTGCACGATTATATATTGAAAGTGCCGCTTAGGGTGTCCGCGTTTAAACTGGGGGATTTTAAAAGCTTGCGTACCGGATTCAGAATCATCCACCGAGCAAAAAATTTTATTACGACAAATTCCTTAATTTAACTCTTAGGGGTCAAAATTGACAAAAACGACGTTTTTTTTAGAAAAAAAATAAATTTTCTTGAAATATAGGGCTTGGGTTTCCCGAGTTTTTTTCTATACCAAGTTTGACTACAGTGCTTCCCTTTATCCAAAAAAATTGTTAATAATTTTGCCACAATTTGTCGCCTTAAAACATCTTTAATAGAGAAACATTGACGAATGATATTTGTATTGTAAAGATACCAAGTGTACCACTAAACAAATTTGTTGCGCCGGCTTGTTTACCGAGCAAACGGTACCACCCTAACCCAGATACTCTCTGTTGGACAGCTGGTTGGGGAAAAACAGTCGACTCCTGGAACAGCTAGGCTGTTCAAACTGGCACCGTATTTTTCCAAAAAATTGGTTTTCGAAGAATCCGATATTTTAGTAAAACCTTTGAAAAAACCGTTTATTATCGGTTTTAGCAATAACCGGTAATTTATTTATCAACAAAAATTACCGGTTTCGCCTGTTTTGGTTTTTAGCAATCTGGCCGTATCTATTTGGTTATTACCAATATTTGACAGGAAATTACCGGTTTTTCTAGATATGTCAACAAAAATTGCCGGTTTTGTTTAAGCGGTAAATTTTGGTTAACAATAACGATGGGTTTGGACAGCCTATCAACAGTCCTAACACGGTCACACTCAATGAAGTCGATGTTAGAATAATTTCGGACGAAGAATGTAAAGAAACTAAAAATAGTGATTCGCTCGTGCCCGGTAAAATGTTTTGCGCCGGGTATTTGACAGGTAAAACTATTTTTGTAGTTTCTTATTGAAACCATATTTGTAATTTAGGGGTTAAAGATGGTTGCCAAGGTGATTCTGGCGGACCATTAATTTGTGCAGAAAATAACGAACCAGTTCTCTATGGCGTCACCTCGTGGGGAAAAGGCTGTGGCCAATCAAATAGTCCCGGTGTTTGGGTCAAAGTCACAAACTATGTCCAGTGGATTAAACGATTGCTGTAGATCTAAAATGGGCGCCGTAGTTTCTCCAATAAAACATTTTACTGGAATAACGTTTTTTAGAATGTTTTTTAACGTTCTAAACCTTAACCCAGACAGTGGTACAACCTCTTATTTTAACCGCCAAAACAAACTTAAGCAAAATCTGTATTTTAAACATTGTAAGATATTTGTTGAAAATAAATTGCCTTGGGCAAAATTTCAAATACACCAGGTGCGCTGCGGCGCGTCGTTATGTGTCACCCCGTTATTTTACAATTTTTCCCGTTCGTCCCGTTATGTTACAATTTTTAGCAAGAAAGTTTCTGGCGTTTTTGCCTACGCACTACGCCGTTATGTTACAATTTTCCGTTATGTTACAATGTGTACAAAAAAACGCGTATTTCGCAATACTTTTAATTTACATAATTACTATTTTCCGTTATGTTACAATTTGTACTAAAAAAACAGGTATTGCGCAATATTTTCCCCGTTCGTCCCGTTATGTTACAATTTTTAATTTTTTTGGCGTTTGATACAGACTGGGTTTCAATATCTCTGTTGGTTTTGCAAAGCGTAAAACAGAAAATTGTCTAAATCAAAAAAAAAAGTCAAATTTCGTTTTTTTTGAAGTCTGAAGGCTGAATTTTCACTGGTAATTATTGCACAGAAACTCGAAAGAACTTGGAACGTGGCCGATAAAAGTAATTGAACTTTTTTGTTAAAAAAAAATAAAATCCAACCTCAAATTCTGATTGAATCCTTTCAGGTGAAGGCTTTAATGAATTTGAAAACCATAAAATCCAATTCAGCGGGCCACCCGGAAACACACACGTTTTTGTTTTGGTTTACTTAGAACGTTTCTTTTATACATTATCTACTGCATAAGTTAGTTTACTATCGTGTAATAAACCAATGTGTTTTTAGGTGCCAAGAAAAGTGTATTCAATTTTTTTTCCGTAAAATTATCACAAAAAATTATTAACTCGCACGGGTCTTTCTGGCGTAGCGACACCAATATGTGACAAACTTGCATGATAAATTAAAGGTAAACCTGAGATACACTTTCTGACCGGAGTGGGGTTAAAACTCGGGGTTAAAACTCGACCACAAGGTCGCGAAAGTGCGTTTTGGGTGAGGTTTGGCGACCACGTGGTCGCGAAAGGGTGTTTTGGGGGAGGTTTGGCGACCATGTGGTCGCGAAACCATCTTTTAAACAACGATTCGCGACCAAATGGTGTGGTCGCGAAAGTACTCATAAACGGGGTTTTTTCGCGACCACAAATGGTCGCGAAACTACCCTTCACCGTCTGACCAGATATACGGCGAGAAAAAACTGACTGATAACTGCGTAGGTTTTTGGATAATGCGCAGGTGGTCAATCATATACTTGCCCCAACGGGTATGAAAAATAGGAATATTTTTCCTATTTGCATCATTTAAATTTTTGTTAATTTTTGTCCATAGTTCTTATAGAAAGTTAAATACGGAAATCAGTTGGTTTTCAGCCATCAGATTAAAGCGATTATTAGTTTTAAAATATGTAGTTGGCGTAGCTTATGTAAAGTTGCTCAAATGTAATGTAATAATATATTTGCGTCTAATGTTTAGAAGTAAGCGATCTGGAAATGTTCCAAAAAGTTCCATAAAGTTCGTCGAAACATATACCAGAGTACTTTGAACGTTTATATGTAATAACCTGACCAATTTCGTAGAAAAAAAAAACTGCCGAAGTTCAGACTGTCGGGGTTTGTGCAATCCTTATATGATTTTTAACGCTATTTTGATATAACCACGAAATTCTGAGCTTCAACACACGGTACTTAGCTTACTTTTGAACTCAAACTTTTGGCTAAACCATTTTTAGTGGAAAAATTGAATTAAACAGTTTAACTCCCAGGGGTCACTTAGTCCAAATTTGGACTAGACGCCCTAAATCGACCGAAATTTATAGTAAACCGAGCTTAATCGAAAATCGCTGAAACAGGGGTTTAGTTAAATTTCATGAAAAAAAATATAAAACAAAAAACGTAACTGATTTTTTTTTTTTGAAAAAACTCCAGAATTCGAAATTTAGGTACCCATATGGGGTACTCCCCATAGGGGTACCCATAAAAAAGTACCCTCAAAAAAAAAGCTCTCAAAAAATGAGTCGACACCTATTTCAGCGATTTTTAATAGTTTTTCGACTGATGCCGAAATTACCTGCTGGAAAAGTTGCCCTATTTACAGGGCTTTTCTGTAAATCTTCCTATAGACTTTTGGAGACGTCTGAGAACTTTTTTATTATTCCCATCGAATTCGTCGTAGTCGATTACCCTAGAAACCGCATAGTTCTCCTACATATTATGCTTGACATGGTCACAAAGGCGGCTAGTCCAAATTTGGACTAGGTGACCCCTAGGGATTATATGCCACTTGTGACCCTTGGGAGTTAATGATAAAATCTAGTTTTATTTTACGAGTGTTGAATATGTTATTTAGAGAACATTTAATCTACCTGGATATTAACCGTAAATGTTACATTTTATTAATAGAGTTGTTTGATGGTAAACTCACGAAAAAAGGTGGCAAAAATCTACGTCTAAAAATAAACTTCTATCTTAGTTCTTTGTCTCATTTTCACCATCGGTTAGACACGTTTTTAATCACCTGTTGCGGTCCCGAAAGTGCCGCCCAACACTGTTGTCTGACATGAAGTTCATTATTTTTAATACAAAGTTCTGATCCGTGGTATTGCACACCGATAATGAAAAATCAAGAAACTGAAAAATCGAAGAATAACTCTTTTTTGGTGTTTTGTCTCCAAATATACCGGTCGCAAAATATACCGGTCGAGGAATATACTGGTTGTAAATACACCACCTAACCATCTGACTTAACACCATTTGGCTTAACAGTTTGCATTTGACTTAACAATTTGCATTTGAAATAACACCTTTTTTTGGAAACTGGTTAGGTGGTGTATATCAGTCGCGAAATATACCAGTCGCAAAATATACCGGTCGGTTAATTGATACGGTGGTTGCACCGACTGCATTGGAATAATTTATTTTAAGTCGAAGGGGGAATTTGTTGAAAATAAGGTTGAAGTGGATAAAGGCAAAAGGTGATAAAGTGTGATGGTAATAAAGGGTGAAGTGAATAAAGGGTAAAATGTCGACAATTTTTCACACAAAAAACTTGTATATATGTCAATTTTAGCTTTTATAAAGGGTAATTTTATAAAGGGTAATTCGTCGACAAATTATCAACACATCCCCTTTTCGACCCTTTTAGTAATGATTCTGATTCAGTCGGTGCTTAGGTGGTATACTTATTGGTTGGTAAATTTCAAACAGGAAATTTTTTGATCTGAGACTTCCTCGTGAACATCCGGAGAACGCGTGAGAGTTAATGTATCTTCATTTTTTAATTTATCTCGCATATAGTCTTCCGTCTAATCTATACAGTCTACAAATCGAGTGTTTATGTACAGTTTGTTCACAAATAATGTTTAGAAATAAGCATATCAAAACCTATACAATATAGATAATACACTGTACTTGATTTAAGATTTTGGCCGAGAAAAAATAGGTCGATAATTAAGGCATATCTACCAGATCTTCGCAGATGGCAACTTTAGATTTTTTTTTTTTGGAAAATTTCTCGTTCTAGTTCATAATTGGATTATGTTTACAAATGCGAAGATCTAGTGCAACTGATGTCAACCTAAGATAGTAAATTTAAGGCAACCTGCGGAACGGTCGATTAAAAACACAAAAGAAAAAAGGCGCCACCTATGNTTTGTTAAAAAAAAATAAAATCCAACCTCAAATTCTGATTGAATCCTTTCAGGTGAAGGCTTTAATGAATTTGAAAACCATAAAATCCAATTCAGCGGGCCACCCGGAAACACACACGTTTTTGTTTTGGTTGACTTAGAACGTTTCTTTTATACATTATCTACTGCATAAGTTAGTTTACTTTCGTGTATTATACCAATGTGTTTTCAGGCCACAAGAAATGGGTACTCAAGTTTTGTGCCGTAAAATTATTAAGAGTGGGAAATACCCTGTCTTTTATACCTTTTTATTTTCATTTATGTAATTTTTTAAACCAAAACAAAACAGAAGAAAGCTCAAGTTCTAGCGCCAAATAATGGAAAATGGTTAATTTTCAAATTAATTTGCCCGATAAACCGTCTTCAAGTTCAATTACGAGGTAAAACTTTTTACAGTTGGTGTGGTAACAAGTTGACACATAACGAAGTGAGAGTTTGGAACGAAGTAACACTTTTCGGAGTTTCGTGGGCTAAAATTGGTTAAAAATTGGGCAAAAATGGGCAAAAGTGACGGAACGAAGTAACAGTTTGGAACGAAGTGACAATTTTTGACAAAAATCGGAAACGAAAGTGTCACTTCGTTACCACAACAATTGTACGTTGGCGATGTTTGGTACAATTTCGTTGTTTAGAAATTCGTTGTTTATAAAAATTTGATCGTTGTTTTATGGCATCATTATTACTCATTCGAATTTTTATTTTATTTTTGTCCCTTATTGCTTATATAGAGTTAAATACGGAAATCAGTTGGTTTTCAGCCATCAGATTAAAGTGATTATTAGTTTTAAAATATGTAGTTGGCGTAGCTTATGTAAAGTTGCTCGAATGTAATGTAATAATATATTTGCGTCTAATGTTTAGAAGTAAGCGATCTGGAAATGTTCCAAAAAGTTCCATAAAGTTCGGTGAAAAATATACAAGAGTACTTTGAACGTTTATTTGGTATAATTTTCCTAACTTGGAGAAAAAACCTGCGTTTTGGAGGTCAAACTGTCGGGGTTTGAGCAGTCTTTTAAACGTTACTTTGCCATAACCGCGGCAGTTTGAGCTCGAACACACGGTACTTTCTTTTCAACTCAAGCTTTTAATACTCGGCGTTTTACATGAATTTTCGCCATCTTTTTGACCAAATTTTATAGATATCAATATTCGAGTTTTTGACGTGCGTAAACAATCTCGAGTTCAGCTATCAAGAAAATACGCAAAAAAAACGGCAGAAATTCATGTGAAAGGCTGAGTAAGGTCATGATTAATCAAGTTTTGGCCATTTTTGGGTCCACTATTTTCAGGGAAATGCCTATACTTTTTTTGTGGTATTCAATATTTTATTTCTAGCGTGTGTTAAATCTGTTATTTAGAGAACATTAAATCTATCTGGATATAATATCCATATTTGATTTAAACGTAAATGTTACATTTTATTAATAGACTTGTTTGATGGTAAGCTCAAGAAAAAGGTGGCAAAAACCTGTCTCTAAAAATAAACTTCTATATTGGTTCTTGGTCTGATTTTCACCCTCGGTTAGTACCGGTTAGTACTACGGTTAGTAAACTTTCTCTTTAACATCTGTTGCGGTCCCGACAGTGCCATACGACACTGCTGTCTAAAACTGAATTCATCAAGTTAGTACAGAGTTCTCATCCGTGGTATCACAAACCCAGAACATATGACAATAATAAAAAATCACAAATAACCGATGCGAAGAATCAAAATTTGCAAAGAAAGTGGCAAAAATAAAAAAAAAATCACGAAAATGGCAAGTCACGAAAAGGGAAAATTGCACGACTAACAAATTGCGAAAATAAAACTTCACGAAAATGAAGAATCACAAATATGCAAATCACAAATATGAAAAAATATGAAATGATAAGTTTGAGGCACAAATATATTTTTATATAAAGGGAGGTCGCCAAATAAAGATCGCTGTCGTGTTTTGAAAAACCGACCCTTATTTTGCGAACCCGGGATAAGCCGATTTTATTGCTGTTACTGTATAAAATATATTTTTATCGATGTTTATTTGATCTTTATCAATTTTAAGATTATAGTTTAGTTTAATAACAATTTTAATTAATTATGTCTATAAACGTAAATATTTAAAAATATCAGTAAAAATCAAGGTTAAAATCACCGACCCTTATTTAGAGCAACAATATTTTTCTCGAAAAAAAAGGACCCTTATTTAGCGCGATCGACCGTTATTTGGCGACAGCGACCCTTATTTGAGGGGCCCCTTATTTGGCGACCCCCCTGTATTTTAGACGTTTTTTCTTGAAAAACTCAATTGACACGTTTCATTAGGTTGATGTTCTAAGTTGCATCGTCCGACTGATAGCTTACTTATATTGATTTAAAGACATAATGTAGACATAAGTTGAGTTTACCTTCAGTTATCGACCGGTTATGATACCCGTTTTTCTGATATTATCGGTTAAACCGATAACACATTTATTCTTTACTTAAAACTCTCAAGGTTTTTGTTTTCATGTGGAGCGATAAGGTATCTGAAACGGCAGCTAGGTAATGTTGCATAATCCCTGAATTGCAAAAAGTGAACTTTATTTGATGAGTCATTTGAAAAACGTCTCAAGATAATTTTGTTAACATAACTGGTGTCAGCACCGACTGAATTGATACCAAGACCACATGGTCGAAAAAAGTTATACACCGCCTGCGCTGTTATCGGGTCAAAACCCGTTATCGGGTCAAAATTACGACTCAAGATTTTCCAACCACCCCACCTACGCACTGCGCCGTTATCGGGTCAAAAAAAAAATTTGGAGAAAGGAGAATGAATTGAAAGGCAAAATGGATAAAGGCTAATTTATCGTCAAAGTTTTTTGGAGATAACCGCTTAGGGGTGTACTTATAATAGTATTTGTTTCAATAGTTTGATATGAAAAAATCACAGCACTTCTGAACATCACCGGTAAATTTCACAGAGGAAACCCTTTTCTCATAGACTTCCTCACGAACATCTGGAGAGCGCGTGAGAGTTAATGCATTTTCATTATGTTAATATGTTTTGCCAAATGTTTTCCGTCTGATCTATAGATTCTACAAATGGACTGTTTTTGTACAATTTTTTTTCACAAAGAATACAAATTAGATTTATTATAATTACTATCTTGGTTTTTCAAATAAAACTTTTCTATAATAGAAAAAATTATGGGGGATTTTCCTCAAAAAAATTATTTGCCGAAAAACATTTTTCGGACAATTCCATAATTTATGGAATTGTCCGAAAAATGTTTTTCGGCAAATAATTTTTTTGAGGAAAATCCCCCATAATTTGGGCCATAAACTTTTTTTTTTCGAAAAGCGGTTTCTGAGAAG
>SCLG01000473.1:17588-40953 GCA_004367875.1 Oikopleura albicans | reverse complement strand
TTTTTTAAATGATTGAAAAATGAAGAATAATTTTTTTAATTGAATTAACAATTAAAAAAATTAAAAAAAAAATTAGAAAATTTGCAAAAACGAAATTTATTTAATGAATTTATTAAATAAATTTACAATTAAACTAAAAATTGAAGTATAAGAATTTTTAATCAATATTAAAAGATTATTTAAAATTTAATAAACTTTTAAAATCTGTTTTTTATTCCAGTTAAAGAACCCAGGGTTCAGCCAACACCTGTGCCATCTAGCGACCCCATCAATGTGTGTTATTATACTAGTTGGGCACAGTATAGAGCCGGGGCGAGATTTGTCCCGGAGCAAATTCCAACTGGAATCTGTACTCATATCAACTATGCGTTTGCGTTCGTCAAAGATGACGGCACGGGGTTAAGGACATATGAATGGAATGATGTAGACATGTATAAACGTGTTATGGCCATTAAAACCAAGCAACCAGATATGAAGGCACAGTTCAAAATTTAACATTTTTATTACATATGATGAGTTTTGATAAAATCTGATAAAATTGGATTTAAATTGATGAAATTGGAAAAAGGGTTTTGAAAAACACACTTATAATTTATACCGTATGTATGAGTTTTAAGAGTCGTCATATAGACACATTTACTTTTTATACCGTATGTATGACTTTTAAGAGTCGTCATTGTCTTAACATCATGTGATTAACGTAAAAAACTGAATAATTATTTTGTATTTTTGCGTCGAAAATTAGGGGCTACTTTGGCATAGTAAACCGACAGTTTTTGGTACAGGAATAAAATCATTACCCCAATAACTTATTGGGCCAATAAGGACTCTAATTGAGATCAAAATTTTGAACTTTTTGACAAGGTACTGCTTTCGGTTGGCGGTTGGACTCATGGAACCGGTGGGTTTGGATTAGCTGCACAAACCGACCAATCACGAACAACGTTTGCCGCCAATGCCCTTACATTTATCCAAACGCACAATTTTGACGGTATTGATATTGACTGGGAGTATCCGGGTTATGAGGGTGGCGATGTGCCCGGCAAAAAATCCGATGCCCAAAATTATGTGCCTTTTTTGAAAAAGCTTAAAGAAGCCTTCTCGCCCAAAGGGCTTTTGGTCACGGCCGCAATGGGCGCACCTCCTCAACGCGTTCTTGATTCGTACACCGAAACCAAAGAAATTTGCGACACGCTCGATTTAATCCATTTAATGACTTATGACTTCCACGGCGGTTGGGAATCGGTTATCGGACATCACAGCCCCTGGACATCAGACGGTAAACATCCACAAGATCCAAATAACGACTTGACGGTTAAAAAAGCAACACAAAATTGGATTGATCGGGGCTGTAATCCCGCAAAAATGACGATGGGTTTGGGCACTTATGGCCGAGTCTTCAAAGCAAATGGTGGTACCAACGATCGATTACAGCCCGGTACGGCTGTAAATGTCAAGGTAAGCTACGCAGATTAATAAATCTAGAATTTCAAAATAAAATATCCAGACGGGTTAATTTTAGCCACCGCGTTTTTAACATTTGGAAAAACTATTTTTGATCACATTTAAAAAAATACGATTAATAATTCTGATGTTCGACAGCTTTCAAATGAAAAATTATATCGATATTTTTTTTTGCCGATTTTTTGGTTTTCAGAATATTCTATCACATGATTGATTGAACTTGAGAAAAAATGAATAATTAATTTACAATCCACTTTTTCATTCTACGTCGAATTGGTAAATTACGATTTGTTTTGATTAATGTTTTTTGATTATAATGACTCGAATTTCTTTATGATAAATGTTTTTGTAGGGTATGTATACAAAAGAAGATGGCTATATGGCGTATTACGAGATATGCAAATGGTCCGACCAGTTCATTGACCCAGCGCTGCAATCAGCCGTGGCGAAAAAATCGGACTGGTCCGGTAACTTATGGGCAGGTTATGAGACGGTCGAGTCGGCCCGGGTCAAGACCGATTTCGTCGTTTCTAGCGGTTTGGCCGGTATCATGTTTTGGGCACTTGACATTGACGATTACGGTGGCCTTTTCTGCGGACAGGGTAAATATCCAGTAATCAGCGGGGTTTACAATGAGCTCAAAGCAAAATGGGGTGACCGCGTAACCACAGTTGGACCACCAACCACACAGCCAACCGTCTCTCCAACCGTACCAACCACCTCCACACCAACTGTAGCACCAACAACACAAGCACCAAAACGAAAAGCTCCAATCAACGTCTGTTACTATACCAGTTGGGCACAGTATAGGGCGGGTGCCAAATTTTTCCAAGAAAATATTCCAATTAACCTGNCATTTGTCAAAGACGATGGTTCAGGTTTGAGAACATATGAATGGAATGATGAAGCAATGTACGCCCGCATAATGGCCCTGAAATCTAAGCAACCCGATTTGATAGTTATGCTTTC
The DNA here is from genome assembly GCA_004367875.1 of Oikopleura albicans. Classification (NCBI taxonomy): domain Eukaryota; kingdom Metazoa; phylum Chordata; class Appendicularia; order Copelata; family Oikopleuridae; genus Oikopleura; species Oikopleura albicans. Next base: position 38,520 of record SCLG01000473.1, on the reverse strand, counting down.
AGTAGGCGGTTGGACACACGGTACCGGTGGATTTGGATTGGCCGCGCAAACTGACCAATCCCGAACGATTTTTGCCGCAAATGCCCTAACATTCATCCAAACATACGCTTTTGACGGTATTGATATTGATTGGGAGTATCCGGGTTATGAGGGTGGCGATGTGCCCGGCAAAAAAGCCGATGCTCAAAATTATGTGCCTTTTTTGAGAAAACTTAAAGCCGCCTTTTCACCCGCAGGACTTTTGGTCACGGCAGCAATGGGTGCCCCACCACAACGCGTTCTCGATTCGTACACCGAAACCAAAGAAATTTGTGATACGTTAGATTTAATTCATTTAATGACTTATGACTTTCACGGCGGTTGGGAATCGGTTATCGGACATCACAGCCCCTGGACATCGGACGGAAGGCATCCAACTGACCCTAACAATGAACTAACGGTTAAAAAAGCGACCCAAAACTGGATTGACCGCGGTTGTGACCCATCGAAAATGACCATGGGCTTGGGCACTTATGGTCGAGTTTTTAAAGCAAATGGCGGAACTAATGATAGGTTACAACCGGGAACCGCAGTCGGAGTACAAGGGACATTCACAAAAGAAGACGGTTATATGGCTTATCATGAACTTTGTAAATGGGATATTTCCATAAATCCGGCAATTCAATCGGCGGTTGCAAAAACAAAAGATTGGTCTGGTTCAAAGTGGGCCGGTTTTGAGACGGTTGAATCGGCCGAGGTTAAAACCGATTTTGTGGTCTCTAGCGGTATGGCCGGTATCATGTTTTGGGCACTGGATATTGACGATTACGATGGGCAATTTTGTGGCCAAGGAAAATACCCAATAATTTCAGGCGTTTTCAATAGCCTCAAAAATAAATGGGACGATGGTCCGGAACCAACAACTCCTCCGACAACCCAACAACCCACAATTCCACCAACCAGTACTAAACCGACTGTAGCGCCAACACCTGGGCCAAAAACTGACCCAATCAATATTTGCTACTATACCAGTTGGGCGCAGTATAGAGCAGGGGCCAAATTTTTCCCGGAAAATATTCCAATTAACCTGTGCACGCACATTAACTATGCATTCGCATTTGTCAAAGACGATGGTTCAGGATTGAGAACATACGAATGGAATGATGAAGCAATGTACGCCCGCATAATGGCCCTGAAATCGAAGCAGCCCGATTTGATAGTTATGTTATCGGTCGGCGGTTGGACACACGGTACCGGCGGGTTTGGATTGGCCGCAGAAACCGACCAATCCCGAACGACCTTTGCCGCAAACGCTCTCAGATTTATTCAGACATACCAGTTTGACGGTATTGATATTGACTGGGAGTATCCGGGTTATGAAGGTGGCGATGTACCGGGCAAAAAATCCGATGCTCAAAATTATGTGCCGTTTTTGAAAAAGCTTAAAGCCGCTTTTTCGCCCGCGGGGCTTTTGGTCACGGCCGCAATGGGCGCACCTCCTCAACGTGTTCTTGATTCGTACACCGAAACCAAAGAAATTTGCGACACGTTAGATTTGATACATTTAATGACTTATGACTTCCATGGCGGTTGGGAATCCGTTATCGGACATCACAGCCCCTGGACATCCGACGGCAAACATCCAACTGACCCAAACAATGAATTAACGGTTAAAAAAGCGACGCAAAATTGGATTGACCGCGGCTGTGACCCCTCGAAAATGACCATGGGGCTTGGAACTTACGGTCGAGTTTTCAAAGCAAATGGCGGAACTAATGATAGGTTACAACCGGGAACCGCAGTCGGAGTACAAGGGCCTTTCACAAAAGAAGACGGTTATATGGCGTATCACGAACTTTGTAAATGGGATATTTCGATCGATCCGGCAATTCAATCGGCGGTTGCAAAAACGAAGGATTGGTCTGGGTCTAAGTGGGCCGGTTTTGAGACCGTCGAGTCGGCCGATGTAAAGCTTGATTTTGTTGTTGAGAGTGGCATGGCCGGTATCATGTTTTGGGCCCTGGACATCGACGATTATGATGGTCAATTTTGTGGTCAAGGAAAGTACCCAATAATCAGCGGCGTATACAATAACCTAAAAGCCAAATGGAATGTGGTTACAACACAACAACCAACAACAGTACAACCGACAACCTCATCAAGTACAACAAGTCCTCCAACAACTCCGTCTCCGACCCATTGTAAAGATCCTACCGAAGTTTTCCCGAAAGGTACCAGTATTACCGGTTGCAACAAAGACGATTTCCGCGGCGGATCTTCGTGCAAATTTACTTGTGCGCAGGATTATCATAGCCATGGTTTGAAATATTTTAAAAAGTTGTTATCTTAGACACGTTGGCTTTTTCGAGAAACGTTTTTTTAAAGAAAAATTTTTTCTGCGCAAATTTTCAGAAACTGGTCATAATTTGCCTGGATAAAATTTCGTATTAAAATTACATTTTGTATGTATAAAATATTTTGAAATTTCGAATTAAATATCGTATAAAATGGCACAAAAATATCGGATAATAAATTTTATAATACTTCGTATAAAATTTTGAAAAAAACTTGTAGTAAAAATTTAATATTGAGTAATGTACAAAACTCTTATTTATTAACTTTAATAGGCGCAGTCGGAAAAGGTCGAACACGGAAAAGGTCGAAACCCTGAAAAGGTGGAAACCCTGAAAAGGTCGAAAAAAAAGGGTCGAAAATGGCTGAAAATCGTCGAAAGCTGCAAAGGTCGAGAAAGGTTTTGACAATTTTAGAGTTTTGATCTTTTCCGGTTTCGACTTTTTGAGAGTTTTGACACTTTTCAGGTATTTTCGACCTTTACTTTGCGACCTTTTCAGGGCTTCGACCTTTTCTGTATTCGACCTTTTCCGACTGCGCCCTTTAAGAGAGTAATACGATTTGGTATAAATTCTTATTCCAAACTTTCGAAATAAATTTTACAAAAAATTTCAAACCCTGAACCTAGTACAAATGCGGAAAAAGCAAAAACACAAATCGTGTGCACTTGCACTTCGGGTACCGGTTGCTCTTGGGTATTAAAAGCCGAAATGGCATGTCAAGGGCCCTGTCGTCATCAAACCGCACTTTATCCAAAAGTGAACTATTTCTTCAAAATTATTCGCGATTATTCCAGCAAGGCGGATATGATTGGTCAGCAGGTGGATGCGATTCTGGTGGCTGCGAGCGTTAAAGCGACAAAGGCCACAAATCGACAAGACGGCTGGACCTATGTGATTCGATTTAATGCTGAACTCTCAGACGACGTCCAGGTTTACTCGTCCCAATTGGAAACCGAATGGAATTGTCATAAAAATATTCTGTATATTCGACCGCGGCAACATAACCGCGTACTGGCCAAGGGCCAGTTTTACCGCGCACGATTATTATTTAGCGGCATTAATGAGGAAAATATGAAAAAGTTGCTGGTTCGAGAGAAGAAAAAACAGAGTCTGATGTGGTTTGATACCACGCGAGGCGGTAAAGATGCAAACTGTCTGCATTATGAGTTTAAATTTGGCGAGCCGTTTTGTGATGATGAAACAACAACGCAAAAACCAACAACACAGTCTACTACACAATCTAATACACAACCAACCACACAATCTACCACCCAAAAACCAACCACCCAAAAACCAACCACACAACCATCAACAACGCAACCGCCAACAACCCAGACAAAAACAACCAGTACTTTTGGCGGCACAATGGACGAATGGTGCACACTGCAAGGCGCCGGAAACAAAAAACAACCGAACACATGTACCGGTTGGGTACAATGTTGGGATTGTGGTAAACCGGACCTCTGCTCGCAACCGTGGGACTGTCCTGCTACACAAGTCTGGGATGACCGGCACGGAGGGATGTGCAATTGGGACTGGGACGTTGCAAAGAACTGTCCAGAATGTGAATGTTATGATGTAGCCTGTGAGATGGTTGCGGATTGTGGCCCAGTAAGTACAATATTCAAAAATATTGAAAGTAACATGTTACTGGTGTAGGTAACGAGTCTGTCACCGAACTGAATATATATTAACTGGTCCCATAACTCAATATACGACGAATCCATTTCAGCTCGGTGACCAACTCGTTACCCACACCAGTATTATAAACATACGATATTTATATTTTTGGTACCATTTGTGCTCGTGTTATAGCTCTTTTATATAGCTAAAAGTAAACTCCACCGCCTGTCGACAGAAGTTAACGCCCCTAAAGTTAACAAAATGTCAGAAAGTTAACAAAATTCATGGAAATTAACAGTCAGCTAGCGTCAACTTTTCAACTCTTTTTTGACACACTATCTACTAAAATTAACAAAATTCCTAGAAGTTAACAAAATTCCCAGAAGTTAACAAAATTCCTAGAAGTTAACAAAATTTATGGAAGTTAAACCTTTTTCACCTCATCGTTTTGTTAACTTCCGTAAATAGGTGGTGTGAGTACAAAAACAATGATTTTTTTTTGATTTTTAGTTGAAATCTATGATTTTTGATCAGATATTTTAGGGGGTCAAACCCTCTGACAAAAAGTCCACCAAAATAAAATATTAATGTGACGTTTCAGACAACAACAACCACGACAACAACAACCGAACCGTACACTGGACCCCCAACAACGGCCCCTCCAACCCCGAAACCGACCAACAAACACTGTCCGGAAATAAAAATCGACGCCGATTTTGATTTCAACGGGTGCGAACCGGCAACTGACCCCCTTAATAAACCGCGGTCGTCAATCGAGGACTGGTTTACCGAGGACGTTTTCAATGATCTTTTCTTTAAGTCAAATTTGGGTCTGGGTCCCCATAAGTGCCTACCCTATTCGTATGAGGCCTTTGTCATTGCCGCCCGTTATTTCCCAAAATTCGGAAACGACTATGTTGCCGATAATGGCGGTTTTACGGTTGACGAAATTTATAAGCGAGATGTGGCCGGATTTTTCGCCCATAAGGTACAAGAAACCGGCGAAAACAATAAGTGGTTGTTAAATGCAAAACCAGGTGGTATATCCGAAGATCAAGCCCTGGATTGTTACATGAAGGGCGCACTCTGGACGTGGTTTGAGGGCGGTCCAAAAACAACCAAATTTGCGTGTGGTAATAATCCGGTAAGCTGAAAACTCGCGAGACAAATAGAGGGGTGCTGAATAAGTGTCCTTGTGCTAAATAAGGGTCGGTAAAACTAAAGGGTAACTTTTCTGAACTATTATTCATTCTTAGGGTCACTTTTTCTTAATTATTATTGCTCCAAATAAGCGTCGCTGATGTTAACATTGGGGGTCATATTTAACTCAAATTTAATCTTTATATTGTTAAAAAACATATTCAGTACTTGCTCCCAAATCGTTACGCCCAAAATCGTTACGAAATGACGTCATGATCCCTAATCGTTACGATTTTTTTCGAGGTCTGGTGACCCTAAATCGTTACGCCTAAAATCGTTACGAAATGACGTCATGATCCCTAATCGTTACGATTTTTTTCGAGGCCTGGTGACCCTAAATCGTTACGAATTTTCCAACCACAAATCGTAACGATTTGGGAGCGAAGAATGTATGTATATGATGATATATATAATGCAAGCTTCATACTGACATGATCTTACAACACTAAACTGGCCACATCCTGAGTGTGCATAATAAGGGTCGTTTTTTCAAAAATCATTAACCGACCCTTACTATACACGCCCCTATAAATACTTTTAATCACCTGGTTATTGAAGATGAAATAATAAAATTATCAATAACTATCATTTTAAATATTATTTCCTTAGGCCTGTGGTGATTTCTGTCCGGCAGTTAGTTACTGCGATAACAACCTGGGAACTTACGACCTTCCATGCTCGGACCGGAGAGGGCCCAATGGTGGCGTTATTTGTTATGCGGGTCGTGGGGCGGTTCAACTGTCCTGGAATTATAATTATGGTACTTTTGCGCGTTGGCTGTACTCGATTGGTATCACCGATGATAATGGTAAAATGCTCGATTTAATCAACTATCCGNGACCAACTTCGAAAATCATTAATAATGAATGTACCGGAGAGGTTATGGGGGATTGGTGGAACGTTGGAGGGTTTGAAAATAACCGAATCAAAGGTTTGTAAAAAAAGATTAAAATTTATGTTTAAAAAATGAGATTTTTCCAATAAAAAAAAATCAGTGTTAAAAAAAATTTTAACGATTAAAAATTAATTAATTCAAAATAAATTAAAAATCATTTGAATTTTTAAAAATGTGAATTTAAAAAGATATGATATTAATGAATTATTCAAATACAGAGGCTGCGCTGTTAAAGCGCACGTGCGCGCACCAAAATTTTTTGAAACCAGCCCGTTAACGGCAAATAAACCCGTTAACCCATCCATGCATAGGAAAACAAACAGTGATTGCGTCGTAAATTATAAATACGAGCAGAAAGAGCATAAAAAATATTCTATTGGTATAAATTACAAAAAAAATGGCCGTGTGATGATTATTTTTATATCAAGTTCAACGGAGGCCAAGTGTCACAGCCTGGGACACTATGCATGTATGGGTTAAGAGATACATGCGTAGGCGTTTTTCTGGAAAATTTGAGCCAAAAACTGCCTGTTAACGGGGGCCGGTTAACCGCGCACCCTGTGTAAATAAGTGTTAATTCCATATAAAATGAGGAGCTTTCTGTTTGTTAACGTATTTTTTAGCTTTCCGGTATTACACGAAATATTTCGGAGTTCCTGTTTTGGCTCCCGGTCAACCGGAATCGTCCCTTTCCTGCAGTGGTTTTTCGTATCCCAAAAATAGCGGCCAAAAAGACAGTTATGATTTCTTTGGACTCAACGGATTGACGGATTCTGAGGATGGGTCGCAATGTTGCTGCAAAGCTTATCCTTGGCCCGGATGGATTCGGCACATTGATCCGGCATTTAACTCCCACTCGGATCAAGATATGATTAAACATAATAATCAATATAATAAAGAATGGTGCGAAGAAATGATTATGAAATATAAAGGCCTCGGCGGAAATGCGGGCGTCTTCAAGTGTGATAAAAAGTGCACTGGAGGTCTCAAATAATGTAATTTAAAAAACTGTTCAAATCCAATTCATTCATCTTGTATATTTTATATTTATGTCTCTATTTACCTGTTATGCGGCATTAACGATGATTTCGATTATGCAACAAAATATCACGTGGAAAACAATAAACCTCTACAAATATAACACACGTTTGCTTTATTTAGTAAAAATCTAAAAAAAATCAAATATGTCGGATTTTCTCAATATAAAGGATCTTGATTTTTGGTTAAAAAGCCCGTGAACTTCACAGTGTGAAGGTGGTCGGATTTGATTGGTGGAAATCAAAATGCGTAGGTTAGATCATACATCATAATTATGTTGAGCTTATACCTTCGTCATTTCTCTTTTATATTTTTAATTCAAATTTATTCGAGAAATTAGTAAATATTTCATGTTTTTCATCCTTATTTACACGATATCTATCAGCGGTTTCTTTTTACGTTATAAGTTATAACTTATAACCGGATTCATTTTCTTTGAAATTGAGGAAGTTTAATTTTCTTCCAAATCTGTTGAGTTGCATAAAAGTCGGCCGAATGTTTGTAAAAACCAATTTCCCCTTTTTTATTTGGAACTTCGGTGTCCCTCCTTTCCCCTCTTTATAAATGCCGCATTTATAAAAAGGGAAGAAAGGAGGGCACCCCAGTTCAAAATAAAAAAAGGGGAAAATTGGTCTTGATATCATCTTAAAATATGCCGACAGGGTATACTAGAAAGGCTCAGCGGATTTTCATGCAACTCGACCGGTATCAACAAATTTTTCGAACTTTTTACACCATTTCGTACGACTCTCTTTGTGTTGATTTTTTCAGTCATAAATAATTTATTCTTGGGTTACTTTTTTCACAATAGATTTTTGGGAATTTCGTGATTGATATGTATTATAAATACTTATAATCATTTTTCCACATTCTGGCAAAATACTCAAAACATCTTTCCAATCTAGTCTTTCATCTAGCTCGTCTGCTTTCTTCGTTGATTTATTTGATGATTCAAGTTCGACAATTCTCACCAGAAGTTTTTGAATTTCTTTTTTATGCATTTTCTCAATTTCAGAAATATTTTTTAGCAATTTGTGTACCTCCTTTTGATGCGCTTTTTCCATCACCACAATTGTATTTACCAGTTTAAACATATGATGTATAACGTACCCAATTGTGCCCAAAAATAACTAAAATACATTTTTCACATGTTTATATTTCTTAACCTTACCATGAATATTATTACTATGCCTTCCATTTAAGAGTATGGTCAAATTTTAGCGATATTATACAACAAATGTATGACTATTTCTTTCCGTCTAGTACTTTTGGCTAAGATTCAAAGATGAAGAATCCTAGTAACAGGTAAGTTTCATGATTATGAACCAGTTGACTGAAATATTTTTCGTTTTTCCATTTGCTCTTTATAAAAATTTTCTGGTACCATGTGGTTGCGAAACCATATTTTGAACAACAACTCGCGACCAAATGGGGTGGTCGCGAAAGTACTCATAAACGGGTTTTTTTTTCGCGACCTCAAATGGGCGAAAGTACCCCACTCCAGAATTTTATCTTTTAAAAACGGTCATAAGGGGCTCATACAGTATCCCTTAACCCCCAAGCACGACCCCCGGACGTTTGTCCGGCCCCGGGTGAAACAACGCAATTTTCGAGTTGCTTGCCTTTGTGAAATGGCGTAACATTGAAAACCAACATATAATAACCGATTACAAACTCGGAGAGCAAATAAAAATAAGAATTTTATATACGTAATAAAAAGTAATTAGTCTTTGATTGAACCTAGGAAACCTCAAAAAAGAGGTTATTTGCAATTAATAGTTTTCACGCGCATTTTTTTTTCTCATATTTTTTTCCAAAATTGTTAAAAAATTAATGGTGCACTAGCGTGCAAAAAATGAACCGCGTACGTTGCCCGGTTAACCGTTTGTAAATTTGTGGTTTTGTGGTTAAATCGACCAAAAAGTGTCCAAGGGTGGTCGGGAAGCTTTCTAGAGTATGCTCNTTTACCTGTTATGCGGCATTAACGATGATTTCGATTATGCAACAAAATATCACGTGGAAAACAATAAACCTCTACAAATATATCACATGTTTTACTTTATTAGTGTTTAATGATTTTATTCTCACGGTATAATACCGGTATTAGGATCAAAAAGATGAAGTATGTACTAATATTTCAACATAGAATAATCTTTATTTTCAGTTAAAAAGCCTATGTAGGTCTACCTCCTCGATTTTTTTTTAAGTAGATACAGTCTTTACTCTCAGTACGGACAATTGTTTCCAATAGGGACTTTTTTTTTGAAAAAACAAATGTCCCCAAAACGGTCGAAAAATGGGCACTTTATAACAATTCACCACAATACGGATGCTATTTTCGAGAATCAAACTCGTCCGTATTGGAATTAAGTTCAGGAAATTCAGGAAATTTAATTTTGGTACAAATCTGTGCTGAAATCTATTTACTACTGGTGTGGGTATCGAGTTTGTTACCGAGCTGAACGGGACTCGTCGTATCTTGAGTTAGGGGATTCGCCAATTTACGACGATTCCCGTTCAGTTCGGTGACAAACTCGTTACCCACGCCAGTATCAGCAAAATGTTCGAACTTTTTAGACAATTTCGAATCGCTTCAGGTATAAATACTTTATTCGTCTTGAGTTACTTTTTTCAAAATACAACTTGGAGAATTTCGTGATTGATACGTATTATAAATACTTATTACCATTCTCCCGCATTGTGGCAAAATACTTAATACATCCTTCCAATCAAGTCTTGCATCTAGTTCGTCTGGTTTCTTTGTTGATTTATTTGATGATTCAAGTTCGACAATTCTCACCAGAAGTTTTTGAATTTCTTTTTTATGCATTTTCTCAATTTCAGAAATATTTTTTAGCAATTTGTGTACCTCGTTTTGATGCGCTTTTTCAATCAGCACAATTGTATTAACCAATTTAAACATATGATGTATAACGTACCCAATTGTGCCCAAAAATAACTAAAATAAATGTTTCACGTGTTTATATGTCTTAACCTTACCATGAATATTATTATTATGCCTTCCATTTAAGAGTATGGTCAAATTTTAGCGATATTATACAACAAATTTATGACTCTTTCTTTCCGTCTAGTACTTTTGGCTTAGTTTCAAAGATGAAGGATCATAGTATAATTATTAATAGGGATTATTTTTGTCGAGTTAAAAAACTAGGTTAGAACAATAACGTAATAACACAAATGTATTTTTTCATTTATAAATGAGTGTAGCCGGCGGCACCGACTGAATTGGAATTATTTCTTAATAATCGAAAGGGGAATATGTCGTATGGCCCATACGGTATGGGGAATTTGTCGACAAAAAAGGGCAAAGTGGATAACGGCAGAAGGAGATAAAAGGTAAAGTGGATAAAGGGTAATCCGTCGACAATCAAATCAAAATCATGTACAGGTTAATTTCAGCTGACAGCGTTTTTCAACGAATTTTTTATTGTGGATAAAGTGTAAAGGTGATAAAGGGTAATTTGTCGACAAATTCCCCTTTCGGCATTTTATAAATGATTCTAATTCAGTCGGTGCCTAGCCGGCGTATCCACGAACAAGTGCCGATTGTACGCGCAGCTTGTTGTTTTTTCTCCGGAATTCACAGTAGTACGTGTAGCATTCAGAGTAGCATAAATTGTCTGGATACTACGAGGCTGAAATAAACAGTTTAACTCTTTGGAAACACACGATCGTCACACAACCACCTATTTGCCCCCATGTCTCATCAAAACGGCCTCAAGGAAAAAATCGCAGATAAACAGGTGAAACCAAATTTCATGGAGAAAGTTTTGGAACAAAAATCGGAGATAGAACTTTTTCTCAAAAATTCTCAAAAAAAATTCTTGAGATGACCTTGGAAACATCTGGCGGTTTTTTATTCGTCAAGATTGATTGGTCATGCTCGAGTACCCCATAAACAATATTTGCAAAGAATTTTGGTGAAGGGTACCTTGCCGACCACACCATTTGGTCGCGAATGTTTGTTCAAAATACGGTTTCGCGACCATGTGGATGTTTTAAACAAGGTTTTGCGACCATTTTTTTCTACGGACTCATATTTGAACAACAATTCGCGACCAAATGGCGTGGCCCCGAAAGTACTCATAAACGGGTTTTTTCGAATGCAATGATAATATTTTGGTAATTTATTAGGACGGAATGAACCAGAATGTTTTTAAATGAAAGAGCTTCTCCATTTCGCGTTGTTTTAACAAATACCATGTTATTGCGTGAATATTATGAAACGGGTTTTCGTCAGGCAATTGTCCGTTATAACCAGATTGTACACTTACCGAATTTTCCTTACTCGATTTTGCCGCCAACCGGTATTTTTTATACATTTTGGTTGTCCCATTCGCTTTAGTTCGGCGAAAGACGGGCCGCGGCGTGCTGCGGGTAGTTTCATGGCCAATGGGTTCCGTACCGATGTAAATTCCACCAACTTTCACGGCGTTTTTCGCCATTAATAACATATAAACGAAGAAAACAGATTTCATGGTTATTTTCATATGGCTGCTCATTGTAAAATACTACCTACTTTTATTTATTCGTGTTACCAATTCTGTGGTAATTTTAAGTGATATCACCCGTAATATTGTGACGGATTTCGAGGTAACGGATAATTGTGCAATAATTATGATAGAAAAAGTTAAATTTGCCCTTTGGCAGCCGTTAACCAGCTGTATGGCTTCCTGGTCATATAAATTTTAATTAAGTTTTAATTACATTATTTATATTTATATTACTGAAATATCATATAAATATTTTCTATGAACGTCTTCATGTACTGAATCTAAGATATCGTTTATTATACCGTTGCAAAAAATAAAACATGACCACTACTGACCACTCAAGGGGTCATTTTGACCACAAATTTGCACATTCGATAAAAAATCTCCTTCAAAAGACTTAGTTTGATTTTTTTTTATACACCTGGTGTGTCGCGACATGTCGCGTCGGTGTCTTTAAAAATCTAGTAAGAAAAGAGTATTTTTTGTAAACAGACTGGAAAACCGTTGTTTTAGGAAATATCATTTTTAGGAAAAAACATGTTGTTGTTTTGTCAGGGCATTTCTAACCCAATTTTGTTTTTACCAAGTTCTTCTACCAGATTTTGCCGAAAAATTGCAATTTTCAAAAAAAAAAAAATTGTATGCCAGATTTGCTATTTTTGTGTTTCGCTGCGTGAAACCAGTAGTTTCAGTACCGGTAGTTTCGATACCGATTTTAGTTTCGAGAACTGTCAAGGCCATTTGTCAGTTATAGGAAATAAACCAGTAAAAAATACTTCATCGATAGTTTCAAATTGCTCCTGATTGTAGAATACTATAACTTCTACTTTTATTTACTCTAGTAAATGATAATTTACCTTTTGATTCTGAGTAAATTTTTTTCGAAATTTTGAATAAATCTTTCAAGACCTTTCATTCCAGGAGCATAAAACTTTCATATGTAATTTTGAGTCAAAAATTGGAAATTACCGGTTAATAATGTCAGATTCGAAATTTTTGACCCAAAATTGCCTTATAACTAGACAAAACCGACAATTTAAGTCAATCCAGCTATAAAACCGGTAGTTTTGCTAAATTTCCGGTTAGAGTGCAGTCTTACACAAATATATCTCAAAATCGGAATGTACACTCCCAAACAGTGTTGGAAACGTTGGGGTCCGTTGGCCAACGTCCAACGCCCAACCAACGCGTTGGGATTGTTGGGGAAAATTTCCCCCAACGCGTTGGGAGCGTTGGGAAATAATCGACCGTTGGCCAACTTTCGCAACACTGCTCCCAAAGGTTAGAACTATTTTTTATGAAAACCCGAGGTGATCAAATAAGTTTAAATTCGGGTTTGCCAGCCTAAGCGCACCCGCTGTATTAACTTTTTTGTGATTGATTTAACGACTGTAATTTATCTTTATGCTGAAAACAGACAATATCAAGGTTCAACCCCAAAGATGGCAAAATTAAGCTTGTTAAAATTAATCTTGTTAAAATGATGCATAAAGGATTCAATGTCGTTCAACAGCCAAATCATTAATTAGTTTCGCAAATTTTTTGAATTTTTTTTTTGTCTGATTTGGTATTTGCAATGTCACTTACTGTCGTGGAAAAACGTTTAAATTAAATCTAAACTCTAGAAACCGTTTTTCAGAAAATCTTCCTATAATCTCTACAGGATTTTGGAGAAAAAAATTAAAAAAAACTTATATCACAGTCGTGTTTCTTGATGTCTGAAACCCTTCTGTACAAAATTTCAGCGCAATTGGAGACACCTGAAATTTCGACCGGTTTTTTACCCGATTTCCGGTTGGTAAAAATTATCGGCAATACCGTCAATGTAATTTCGTCGAAAAGTTAAGGGGGTCAGCAATAGCCCTACGGGGCCCCTCTATTTCTTAAATCGCCGACAAATGCATACGGCTAACCCTAAAAGGCACACGGTTACCCCTGGGAGTTAAGCTTGTTAAAATTAATCATGTTAAAATGATGCATAAAGGATTCAATGTCGTTCAACAGCCAAATCATTAATTAGTTTCGCAAACTTTCGCAAAAAAATTTTTTTTTGGTTTCACACGTTCCCGTTTACTTTTTCGTGTTTGCTTTTTTAATCACAGAACTTTTTTTCGCGTTTTTCTTTTTTCTTATCACATCCGTTGTCTGACAGATTAACCAGGTTAAAATTGATATCTTTGTCTTGTGAAACCCATTCATCGATTTCCTATTCTCGATCAAAGCAAGAACTTGATAATGACATTTGCTTACTTTTAGGGTAGTAGAAATCAAATTTAACTTTATTTCAGCATTACGCAGAGTGCACAGTTAACCGTCCAGTCTACCAAAATTGGCAGTTACCGGTAAAATCGCGAATAATTTTAACCGTTGAGTTTTAATTTTCTGTCCAAAAGTGGACGGTTAAATTCGCGGCACCGCGGTCTTTAGGAGAAAATGTTTTTCGGAGACTAAGTGATTTCCTCCGAGCTGGATCGGACTATCTAATATTTGATTTTCGGAGAAAACTTTTTTGGAAAAACTTTTTCTCCAAAAGACCGCGGTGCCTTATTTCGCATATTCTGTATAAAATTCCAACCATATGTCAAAAGGCGTCAACTCGGGTTTATTTGACTTTCCCGGACAACTCGGGTGTGTTTGAGTTTTCCGAGAAACCCGGGTGTGTTTGACTTTTAATCAAAATACACCCGAGTTTCTCGAAAAAATCAGGTGCATTGGAGTTTATCGAAAAACTCGGGTGTATTTGAGTTTGGATTAATAGACCCGAGTTTTCCGAAAAACTCAAATACATCCGTGGTGACCATTCAAAGAACTCAATAAAATAATAGCGTTAATTTTTCCACTTCATAATTGATACATGTGAAATTCACAAGTTTTTTCTATTAACCGTTCAGGGCTAAAAACCATTGAAATTCCGACCAATGACAGGCCATAAGTTATGACCTATAACTGGTCACACATTTTGTTCTTATATTTGCATGAGTTTTATACAAAACAAAACTGGTTTCGGAAAAGAAAAAAGTTAACGTCAGATTTGAAAAGAATCATTTAACAGTTATAAGTGGTTTTCATTTATATAAAAAAAACCATTAAAATTATATATCCATAATTTATGAATGGTTGGTTCACTATAATATTTTTGATTCCCTAGATTTTTTTTTGATAAAAAACAAAATAATATAATGATATCATTCGTCTAAATATGGATTTGAAAGTGTCATGGTCTACACCTTTTCGACGACAAGATCAAATGCATAATTAGACGAAGATTAATCCAGCCGAAATATAAAAAAACGGCTAACTGTGAATTATATAGAAAAATGTATCATAAACCCTGACAATCGTGCGACATCTAGAGACGGGAAATAATTGATTAAGAGTTTAAAAAAAAAAATTAGCTAAAATTTTGTACATATAATAAATCCAAATTACACAAAAACGGCAAAAGTCTATACAATTTGCTGAAAACCGGTAATTTTATGAAATCGGTAACACACGGTAAAACTTAAAATTATCTAACAATTTTTATTTCGTTTGATTTTTGTTCAAACCGGTACAAATCAAAAAAACATTATGAGTCATAAGTTATGACTCAAACATTTGCGGGTTTTATAAGCATCTTAATTTCAGTTTGGAAAGTTAACTCCCAGGGGGAAGTGTGTGCATATATGCACATGACTTGTTTTTTCGTCGATTAAGGCCTATGGATGCCCCGTAGCTCAAAACAAGTATTGCTGACCCCCCCTCAACTTTTCGAAAAAATTCGACGGTGTTTTTTGTGCGTAGGTTGGAAATTTCAAACAGCTCTCTAGGGGGCCCTGGCGGCCCAAATCAATTTCCGAATTGTCAGATCGACGTAGTTTGACAAGCTCTACAACTTGGCTTTACCAGTTTTACCAGAATTATTGTGAATTTCTAAGTGTGTGCATATATGCACACTTTTTGCCTACGGCTTATCAATTTACTGCTTCCCCCTGAGAGTTAATGGAAAGCGCCACTAGTTTCCTAATAAGATTTTCCAGGAAAACATATTTGTGTCTGTCGAGCCGTCTAAATTAAAAAAAACGACCTAGAAAGTTTTTGAATAGGTCATTGAGTTACAAAATTACTTTTGTTCTGAGGGGCTGTTTATCAAATATGACAAGTTTATTACAGTCCGTGTGGGTTTACTTTTTTGAACCATTCTTCTGAATATTTTCAACAACAAAAAAAACTTGTATTCTTTAATTTACCGGGATGGCGTCAACTTGGGAGTATATCAAAAGGGGGAGAGCTCCGTTTGGTTCACCACGCTCGTTTGTTATTGGATAAAAAATTGGTACGTGAGCTTCTTTTGGTCCAAAATCGTTCAATTGGTACTGTACCAAAAGAAACTACGGTACCGAATGAGGTCCCGTGGCAATTGAGGGCTTCTTTGCGAAAGGAATTATTAGTACTTAAACCAGCATAGTACCAGAAGACGCTTTTGTAGAAAATAAGGGAGGAAAATAACTTATACAAGTTCTAGTACTAATTGAAGCCCTTTGTACCAAAAGAAGCTCTGAACTAACTGAAGCTTCGGGATCACACCAAGTTATTTCCTTGAAATATTTTTCGCATAAACCCGATTTTAACTCTCAGGGGGAAGAAGTTTTTGGGAACCCGTAGGGGGAAAATGCGTGTAAATAAACACGCACTTAAAAATTGACAATAATTCGCAATAATTCAAAATACTGGTAAAGCCAAGTTGTAGAGCTCGTAAAACTACGTCGATCTGATTATTCAGAAAGTGATTTGAGCCACCAGGGCCCCATAGATAGCTGTTTGAAATCTCCAACCTACGCAAAAAAAAAACACCGTCAATCGAATTTTCTCGAAAAGTTGAGTGGGCTCACCAATACCCGTTTTGCCCTACGGGGCCTCCATATGCCTTAAATCGCCGAAAAACTCTTTTCAAAAGAAAAATAAAATAAAATTATCAAAGGGAACGTTCGAGAAAAATATTAAAGAAAAGCACCACCTGATTTTGACGAATACAAAAAAGAGCAAAAACTGATAAGGGCAAAACCCGAAAAGGGTTTCATTCACGGTAAACAAAATTTACTCACCTGATACCAAATCAGGTTGTGACCAAGAACACGTTGCGTTTTTTGCTTTCGCTGAAATACTGGTTTAGTCTCATGAAAATCAGCCTGCGCGTTTCTAGTATACCGTCTTGGCATATTTTAAGATGATATTGGCCAATACAGGGCACCCCATTACAAGAAAAAAAGAAAATGGCTTTATTCTAGAAACTCGCAGCCGATTTTCATGCGACTAAACCGGTACAGCGGTGCCTAACTCCTACGAATATGGATGTTGTTTCAGTTTTTTGGGTTATTTTGGGAGAGTGACGTTTAGTTAAAAAGTAAATGAAAACGGCAGGATGAAATCAAGGGCTCTTTTGTCAGAAAGATGATTTGTCATTTCGGGCGACAACTTTATTAGTAAACTCATATTTCATTTGTCAACGCATTATTATTTTAGTATTTCGGTGTAAAAAAGATGGGGGTTAAGCCCCAAGTGCGTTTTTGACAGTTCCATAAACAACATGATGGGAATTATCCTCCAAACTTAGCGGGATAATTTTTTCTTTCTATTATTGTTAATGATTTTCTTATAAGTTTACAATAATGACTTACTTAATTTTCGATGTCTTTTTTATCAACTGTGCTTTTTAACTTAAAATGTTGTCAGGGCGTTAAGTAAAATTAATAATCTTGATACATTTTGGACCAAAAATTTTGGTTTAAAAAGTGGTAATATAACCCAATCTTGATAATATAACCCATGGTTAAAAAATCCTCCATGTGATGTACATAAGTTATACAATTATATTCAAGTTAAATAATTTAACATATCCTTAACGTGGCTCAAGAGAGTTAAATAAAATAAATCCTAAAAATAACACTTTTGTCATTTTGACTATTCTTGGTAAGTTTAAACCTTACAAAATAAGACAAATTTTTTTGGTCTTCAGAATTACGCATTTTTAAATAGCATATAAATTTTGTTTTGGGGTTAATTTTCATCCAAATTTGCAATCGTTGATTCCTGAGCGCCACAACTATTTTGTACACGCCTACGTTATCTTGCAGATTTTCTCGCTTACACGCTATCATGCGGCTAACCTTCATATTTGAAAAAATAACGGTCTATGATGTTATTTTATGCCTGTATTTCATGACATAATTTTATCTATTTGTTTTTCGAATTTTTATAGTCTGGCAGACTGTGATTAAGTGAATGTTATCCTATCCCTGCTAAAAACTAATACAGAGGGTAGGCCAATTCCGGAACGCTTTGCGATTTTGAGCCAAAGTCGCCTTTTGTTCCAGAATTGGACTTTTAGCCCAAAAACCGTTCCGGAATTAGACTTTTTCGTCCCGGAATGGGACTTCAAATTTTTTTTTTGAAATAAAAAGCGATCCGGAATTGGACTTTTTTCCGGTAACTGTTCCGGAATGGGGTGTTCCGGAATTGGCCTACCCTCTGTATACTTAATTTTGTCCGCGTAACACCTTAATTGTCTCGCGCTGACAATTTTGATTGGTCGCGTTACCATAGCCACGCGACATAACAAATAACAATTTGTTCCTTTTTTGTTACGCGGACAATTAGGTTTGAAGAGGCGCCATATTATTTTGAAGGACAAATTGAATCCCCAAAAGCACAGATGAGAATTTGATCTTTTTGGGCGTGTATGGGATTAATGTTTTAATTCCGTTACATTTAGGCTCATTTTTTCTTGTTAATTATTCTAAAAATACAAACGAATTGATTATTGACCTTGTTAGTATTTTAAACGGTTCATGACTTTATAATATATTGCTAGGAAAGAAATTAAACGCTGCTTCGCATAAATTTGGTATCAGAAATTTTTTGAAGTTTAAATTTTCCGTGCAGTGCACCCTTTTTACAAAAAATCAACCCAATTTTGGTGCAAAAGTGAAAAACAATCTTTGGTGTCACCTCCAATTTACCATTTAGGTTTTACCGTTTATGTTTTACCATTTATGTTTTTTATCATACAGATAATATGGCTATTAACAAGTTTATTAATCGAAAAATAATATAATAAGGAGTGGGGTACTTTCGCGACCATTTATGGTCGCGAAAAAAACCGTTTATTAATACTTTCGCGATCACGCCATTTGGTCGCGAAAAAAACCGTTTATTAATACTTTCGCGATCACACCATTTGGTCGCGAAAAAAACCGTTTATTAATACTTTCGCGATCACACCATTTGGTCGCGAATCGTTGTTCAAAACATGGTTTCGCGACTATGTGGGGTTTTTGGGGGAGGTTTGGCGACCATGTGGTCGCGAAACCATCTTTTAAACAATGATTCGCGACCAAATGGCGTGGTCGCGAAAGTACTCATAAACAGGTCTTTTTCGCGACCACAAATGGTCGCGAAAGTACCCTTCACCTATAATAAGGTCAACTTGGGGAGCGGAGAAATTAGTCTACGAGCAAAGTTCACTTATTTTACCCAAATATTTGAAAGAAATCGATCATCATTGGTTCGAAACTACTTTTATGACATTTTTAGATAATGTAGGAATTTAACTTCTAATAATTATGTATCTATCTTCACACTAATATTCATCATAATTTTAAAATTGGCGGATTTCCTATTCCGCGAGAATTAGCAAATTTTCTCACCAACTTCTATTCAACTACAAAATAATTTTATTGTTATACAAAGGAGACTTTTAGATCTAACTTTCAAAAATCATTACCCGTGAAACCGTGATGAACTTCATCACCATTCTATTCGAAAAATGCATTTCCCAAAATGCTCAAAATGTTCTTTCAAATTTTATCTAAACTGTTAAAATTAAAACACGATTCAATTTGAATATCATAAAACGCCCATAACTTCTATTCTCTAGAATTGAAAGTGCAAAATGACATTTGTAATCATTGTTTTTAACTCGTTTTCGAAATGTGCATACTTGCACAAACGAANGCTCCTTTTGATAGATGATCGAAGGCTGGGCGAGAAAGTCGGAAGTGTAGTTAATTTGCCATCTTCCCGGAGATAATTTTCGGACTCAAGTGTCGCTTTTATCGTGCATAATTATATTCATGGCAACATAATCGGTCGGGGTTCTATTTTACAAAGCAGGTGAAATCAATTGCCACTTGTCTTATCGCGCCCAAAATTAGGGTCGGCGTTAGGATATATTAACGGCGTTAACAAAAAATCAAATTGTAAACAAATCATAAAGAAAGCCATTTACATTTTGAGTGTATTCTTATCACTAGGCTCAATTTCGTATTCAAAAAATGCGGTTGATGTCAACTCATCATTCATGAGTCATCATTTTTCTTTCGTATACAGTTGAAGACGTAACGAAATGACAGTTTCTTTTGTGATTGTTTTGTCAAAAACTGTCAACTTGTGATACACTGTCAACTTATACCGTCTCTTTTTGCCTTCTTGCTTATAATTCCCCAAAAAACTATCACAAACTGTCAACTTGTGACGAACTGTCAATTTGTGACGAACTGTCAACTTGTGACGAACTGTCAACTTGTGACGAACTGTCAACTTGTGACGAACTGTCAACTTGTGACGAACTTTGTACCCTTTAAAAAATATTTTTTGTTCACTAATTTCCTAAAATTGATAAATATTAGTCATAAATCTGCCAATTGTAAAAACAAACGTCAGATTCGGGTTTTGCGTTAAAAAGTAGGTATAGAACTTGTATAAATCTATATTTTCCCCATAAATGTCCTAATACCATAAATATAGGTCATAGATTAGCCAAATCTAAAAATAGACTTTATATTTCAATTTTTGTCAAAAATATCTATCGAAACCGATATTTTACATTATAGATGGCGTATTAGCGATAAATACCGGTAAAACCGGTTAGTTTATAAAACTCACCCAAAATCGAAGTCTCCACCCCAAAACACCTAAGATGCCAATTTTTCGTGACTTTTGAAGGTGGCGCCCGAGAGATGTTGAGTCTAGCCCTTGCAGCATGGATATCTTTTTTGCTCATAGAATCTTGTTTTATTTTCACTTGTTTTATCGTTATCGATAAAACCCTAAATTACATTTCAATAGGTCAAGGCGTTATTCCCTATTTTCTAATTTCCAACTCTCTTAATCTCCTCGAAAAAAAATTACAAAAGTAATTATCAACTAAATCTTATTCGGCGTCGGTATTACATGCCGATATCCTGACTATAATCTTGGTCTAAAACAAATACGTTCTGGGCTTTGAACCAATTTAATTATTTTTTATAGTTTTTTTTTGGTTCAATTTTTAAGCTCTAAAAGGCTAAAAC
>SCLG01000472.1:102450-115796 GCA_004367875.1 Oikopleura albicans | reverse complement strand
TTCCAAAGAAGTAAGCGCATCCGCAGCTGCGTTTTTGTACGCATCCGAATCTGGATTAAGTAAATCTAGAAATACATTAAACATTTGTTATTACAATTGTAAAGAGAATATAGGCAATACATCAGGTGCGCCGTTATGTTACAATGTTTCCCATTCGTCCCGTTATGTAACAATTTTTTTGCAAATAATTTTCCAGCATTATCACCCACGCACTACGCCGTTATGTTTAAATTTTCCGTTATGTTACAATTTGTACGAAAAAACACGTATTGCGCAATATTTTTGAGTTACGTAATCACTATTTTTCGTTATGTTACAATTTGACAAAAAACACGTATTGCGTCATATTTTCCCCGAAGGATCCGTTATGTTACAATTTATAATTTTTTGACGAAATCGCCCAGGCACTGCGCCGTTATGTTACACTTTTTTTGATTTGGTTTTGTGATGTAACGGCGCACCTGGTGTATACTAAACATAGGCATCTACATAATAATACATATATAGGAAATATATAGAAAACATATGGGTATTTGATGAAAATGTGAGTACCTGCGACAAATATAATTTGTGTTGGAAGTTTCGGTGTCTTGAATACAATTTCGGTTACAATAATGGTCGGTTGTGCAGTGGTTCCAGGTTGGGTTTTTTCAACTGACGCCGTAGTTCCCGGTGCGGTTGAACCGGAACCGGTTGTTCCCGACGGACCTGAGGTGGCAGGAGCGCTTGTAGCCGGTTCCGTGACTGCTACAGTGGCCTCAATTTCTTTACCACCTGTTCCATCCGGCATAATGTAATCATTTTTAATCTGATCAATAGGAATTACTGTGCCGGAACTTTCACAGAAGACGTTTGATCCGCCCAACCAGTCCGACGTTGGTGGGCATGACAAACTAGTAGTCAGAGCATAATCAATAGAATTCCATTTGTTATTAGTGTTCAGTCCATTGGCTTTATCTAGAACCCAGGCACCCGGAGTTTGAGATGTCTGGGGGTACCAAGTAATATATTTTAGCCAATATGTTCTTCCGTCTGAATTCAATTATATCAATCGAGTTAGCTTATCGTCCTGATTTTAAAACGCGAAAAAACCTTTTTAGCGGAAATGCATATTTCTCCTTGAAAAATTTATCCTCGAGAAAATATTATCAAAGGCTGAGTAATACAAAAATATTTTAAGAGAAGGAAATCGCCTTTCAGTGATTGGCCAAACGCGCTCAAAAAAGGACCAATGACAGGCCACATAGACGCGGTGTCGAGCAGCGTTACCAAAAAGTGGTAACATTATTTATTTTTTGGCGTTTGAAAATCACTGCGATACAATATAGTTGTTGAAAGGAAAGTCAAGGAAATCTATTCAGGTAAATTATGTTTTATAACAAGAATTTAATAGCTCGACAAGTTGCACCGAGTTATCAAGTAAACGCTAACTAACCTTTAACCCGCGTGCAAGTGTATCCATCAAAATCACTTAAAGATACGCCAACTTGACTTCGGGTGAATTGACACTTGAAAATTGACGATCCTGAAGTTATCACATAGTTCGGACAGCATCCAGTAGATAACTTTGGTTCATATTGACACTCGAACATCGATCCGTCCTCATCCGCCGAATCTGGACAATCGCTTAAATTATCACAAAGCCGATCAGTAAAAACCGGTGGTTTTATTCCAGTCTTATCTTCTTTAGCGCAAGTTACTCGCGTTTTGTATTCACTGGCAGAAATGGTAAAATCAGGCGCCTTGCAGTAATGGGCTTCTGTTTTAAGCACATTCAACGTTGTATATCCCTAAAATACCAATTAGGAATCCACATTTTTGAACCTTTATTCAAAAATTTTAAAACGTGCACATCAAACGGCAGATCCGAAATGAAATATACGCTATACAAACTTCTAACCGGATAGTACCGGCAGAGACAAAACAATTAATTACTGCTTACTTGAGATTCTCTAGGAGTTCTCTAGGGGTAAATATTGGAATAATTAAAAGGTATTTAAAATAATTTACAAGAATGTATGGGTAAAAAAAATAAAGCTTGACGAGTTGAAATCGCCGTTCGTGTAGGTTGAAAAAAAATTTCATTACTATTACTACACTGTCTTTATTCCAGTCATTAATTCCAGTCATTTTTTTTAAACGTACACGAACGGCGATTTCAACTCGTCAGGGCTTAAGGATAAAGTAAGTGAGTCATTAGCAATCACATTTTGGCCAATCACCCGGAGTATTGGGGGGGGGTAAACTACCATAATGGGTAGACTGCCACAATTTGTGAATGTGACGTTGATTACGATTGACCATGAATACAGTCCCGGCTTTCAAGTTGTGCACCCTCAAATTGTGCACGACTGCCAAATTGTGCACTTTTTCAGGAAAATTTACGAGACTTGCAAAAAGTCTTTTTGGCTTGCCAGACAAAATTTATTAATTCAATTAGCTATTTTTTGTTAGAAACGATAAAGGAGTCAATTTTGTGTATATTTTTGACTCAAAAACGCCCTATAAAACTAGTAGTCAACTTGATAATAACGATTTAACCAAATTTTGGACGACTCTGAAATTGTGCACGACTTCCAAATTGTGCACGTTTTTCGGAAAAACAAAATGCACAATTTGAAGGTCGGGACTGTACGATCATTTTTCGTTTTACTTGGCCCAAATTCATAATGCGCGTACAAAATATGATGTTAAATGAGAGAAAAAAAAAATAAGCCATAACCACCAATTTTTTTGGACAACAACTGCTGTGGCCATTCGACGTAGAATTAAAAAGTGGATTGTAGTCGGCTCATCCAGTTTTGGCCCAAGTTCACCCAGTCACGTGATAAATTTGATTTAAGGCCTTCAAATGGGCCATTTTTGTTGGGCTAAAACTGGATTAGCCCACTACAATCCACGTTTTACTTCTACGTCGAATGGTCAAAACAGTTTTTTTTCGAAAAAAAAAATTGGTGGTTATGGGCCATAACTTATGGCTTATTGTTTTTGCTCTGACAAAAAAACACTGACCTTTGCGTCGCCCCAAGAAGAACCATCTAAAGCGGTCATATCCATGGGGTCTGATGTACCGGTAATACATGAAGAACAATACATAAGCGACGATGAAATATCGAAAGGAAATTGATACGAGGTAAACTCGTGTACCGGCTTGATTGAAGATTGAGCCTTGGCCTTATCGCTCAGTACTAGTTTCTCATCCCGATCGGGTCGCTCAAATTCATGGAATCGTCCGAGTGCGTGGGCCACTTCATGCTGTACGGTATTTCTCGAATCGATGCCGCAATTTTCGGATAGACTGATCACTTGCCATTTAGATGGAGCCCCAAGGGTAGATAAATCCTCATCACTGTTAAGGCTAGTGTACAAAATCTTTTTCAAGAAAAAAAAAACAATCAATTATCGCGTGTCGGAGTCCAGATTGACGCGGTGATGTCACTATAGCGTTAAAAATGAAATAAAGTTTGTCAATTTAGATTCATAAAAACTAGATCATTAGTAAATGATAAATTACATTATGTACAGTGTGGAAGACCTATGAAAATACACAAAATAAACAAAATATCTAGAATCCACTTATTATTAGATAATTTTTTTAGTTTTATAAAAGGAGATAGACAGTTTTGCATACCTATTTTTAATATAATTTTTACTTCTCAGAACAAAAAGTACTACACTGTAGACGCGAGACTGAAATTTTGTTATTTTTTTCGAGAGATACAGCACAAGTACTACATTAATTCTGGATTCCCTTATCGCTATAGGTCTTCCACACTGTAAATGAACCATTATTTTGTTATTCACCTGACTTCTTTCCCATTTTCAAAGTTCATATTCAGGATTTGCGAGCCATATTTGTTGCATTTTTTTTTTATATACAGTAGTATCGTTTACAAAGATCCTGTTTTTTCATCCACATAATTACACCCCCTGCGCTGTTATCTTGCAACTATCGCATGAAAAAAATCCGCAAGATAACGGAGCAAACGGGGGCATCTGCAAGATAACAGCGCAGAGCTTAACACATAAAGATAGGGATTCCTGGAAAATTGGCCGAAAAAAATCTGCAAGATAACGGAGTGAACGGGAAAATCTGCAAGATAACGGGTGACAAGATAACAGCGCAGGGGGTGTACTACCTATTTAAAATTATTATTTATATTCATATTAAATATGTGTAAAAAAAATATTTCGATAGACTATTCCATTATGCGTAGGCGGAGAGGCCAGATTTTTTTTTAATTCACGAAGCATTAGGGAAGGAGTAGGAAAAAAACATATAAAAGCGCACTCTGCGGCGATATTCGAACACTGTCCTATTGACATGGCCAAAAAATCCCGGTGCTCTGCCCAAAGCAGACCAACATCCGCCTTTTCCAGTCAATTGATTGGCGTAAATATCTCCGTTTATAAAAACCAGTCCATTATCCCAAGACGTTGTTGACATGTCGACTCGGACAAGGTTTATACATCCCAAATCATCACTCATTTCTGTCATGTAACCTTCTATCAATGTTTTATAATCGTCCATATCGGGACCAAAATNTCCATAAAAACATATTATCTCCCGCTGGTGATCCGGAGATGCCGGCAGGTGGATTGTTTTGAATGTCCATAAAATCCCGCATGATCCTACGAGACGCTTTTGTCGACATTTTTTATCTTGTTTTGCTAGACTAGCTGTGTTGAACTTTCAGTGCGCACAAAATCTTAGAGTTTTCTTCAGGATTTTCTCTCAAATTATTGGTCGTTCTAAAATTATAAACAAGATTATACAAAATTGTCACAAATTTGAGAAACTGTTCAACTTAATATCATCTTAGATGACTTGTCAATATTTTTTTAACGCTCTTCAGCAATAAAAAAACGTCGCAGAAACACATTTGTAAATTTTTCGTTTTCAAATTCAATTCGTGATTTTTCCTTGACAAATTGCCTATGCAGTTTGTCGTTAAGCGTTATTTTTTAAGACTTTTGTTGTGAACGGTTAACTGCGCACCAGGTGTTGCGCTTAGTGTGACAAACAAGCTACACTCGCGCTGCAGCGCGCTGCTGTATTGTAGGTCAGTTTTGATGTTTTTTAGGTTTTGTGAGCCATAATTTGAAATTAATTTGTTAATCTGTCGAAAAACGATATATAGACTACTCCAGACATGTATTTGAAGGTTAAGGTGAGTAACGCATGAATCATTCTGTTGATTTAGCTTATTATCATTTTCTAGTTTGAGGGCAAGGCAAATATAAAAAGTCATCCGAGTTTTGTAATGTACGCGTTTTATACATTCTTAAAGGCCCTGTCAAGATTATATAGCGTTTCATGTAATATTATAAATCTCAGACTAAGATGCATAATCCATTACAAAACAGTGTCACAATATAGGTCATATAATGGTAATTCACATTCAGCTTTCTCTCGAATATATACGGTTTGACCAGTGTTATTGGTTAGAAGTGGAAAAAATTTCGCCGATTCAAATGGTGCCATTAAGACATGTCGCAACAATATTTTACTTACATTTATAACAAGTATTCTTGCGATAAAAAATGAATGATAGGAATATTTTTTAGCTGTGACCGATACAATCATGCTTTTATAACCGCGGTGATTCATACAATTTTGCTCGAACAATCCCGATCAGTCTTAGTGGGTGT
Source organism: Oikopleura albicans (assembly GCA_004367875.1). Taxonomy (NCBI): domain Eukaryota; kingdom Metazoa; phylum Chordata; class Appendicularia; order Copelata; family Oikopleuridae; genus Oikopleura; species Oikopleura albicans. Next base: position 110,144 of record SCLG01000472.1, on the reverse strand, counting down.
CATGAAATGTGAAGATACAGTAATTGTTCAGTAAATTTGATAATTTATTAACAACACATGCACAGACTATGCTTATCAAAAAATTAGATAAATTTACTTCAATTTTGGACTTTGAGGCCTGCTCACGAGTTTGGCCAATGAGTCCCCTCTCTCGATCAACCAATCACTCTTATTGAATAACGATGCTTCATCACTTTGTTGCTCTAGTTTAGCAGCGGACACCCATCATTAGTTGATTTCGACCAAGGCCTCTGTAGGGATTGAAAAACCCGTTATTTAGCTTTAAAATAAAATCAAAATCATCAAATAGCACTATTACATCAAAATTTTTGTTACACAAATCGGTAATTATCATTTTAAATTTGCAGAATTTATAAGGATTTAAAAGGCTGAAAAAGGAACTAATAAATTCTCAAATAAAAAGAAAATATGAAAAAAAGGAATGGAGGTAGAATGCTACTAGAAACTCAACAATATTTTTTCCGTGCCTAACGGTACCAGCGGTATAGACTATATCGTATAATCCTCATGTACGCTCATTAGCGTTTATTAGATTCATCCACTAGCTAAATTTTAAGTTTTTTGGAATCCATCTCAGATGTGTTTTGCATTTCACCATGCAAGACTTGCAATTCGTCGTAAAATTGTTCCATATCATTTCCGATGTTTATATCTATTTCTTCACGCGCAGCTCGTCTGAGTGGATTGTACTGTTTATTTTCACGATTAGACCCATACTTTCCATTAGAACCGTACTTGCCATTAGGGCCGTATTTTCCATTAGGCCCGAATTTCCCGTTACGTCCATATTTACCATCTGGGCCATATTTTCCATGGTGTCCCAATTTGTCGACCTGATGTTAGATAAGTATATTATTTTTTTGGAATCCAGGATTTTTTTTGGTTTGAGTTTGTGTAAATTTACCCTCTTGTTTTTTTCACGAGCTATGATAAACCGCCTAAGTTAACCGCCACCCTCTCGCCAGTTAGGGATCCCGCCAGTTAGGGCCCCTAACTTAGGGGTGCCACTATTTTCCTACGATCACGCCTACGCCCTGCGCAGTTAACCGCCAGTTTGCAGTTAAACGCCATTTGGAATTTTCACACATATGGGAATTTTCCATAAATTTTTGGTAATTTTGGTGAAATTTTGATTTTTTTAATTGTTAATTTCACAGATTTTCGAAAATATTTAAAATATAGTTCGAAAATATTAAAGAATATAGTATCAATTTCCGGTTTTTTGATTATTTTTCAAATTAAAACTTGTTTAAAACTTTTATTTCAATTAAATTAATTCAAATATTAAAATTTTACATATCATGATAATTTTTCAATTTAAAATTATGACTCATCCTTTTTGGGTTTTTCCCAAATTGGCCAATTCTCATTAGTCAAAAACGTTATTTTTCGTTAACCATCACTTTGACACTTACACCCTTATTTGCAGTTAACCGCCACTTTTTCCAAGTAAATCGGCCACGTACTGCACAGTTAACCGCCACTTTTGCAGTTAACCGCCAGTTAAGGACGCCGCGAAAAGTGGCGGTTAACTGCGCATCCTGTGTATAAAAATTGTCAAAGTCGATCATAAAAGTTTCAAGCATTTATACCTGAGTGATTACCAATTTTTTCGTCACTACTCCGATCATTTTCGTTGCAATGGCTATCGATAATAGGATTTTGATAATTGTAGGCACATCTGCTGACATCCTGCTGACACGAAAGGTTCAGTTTTGTGACCTAATTACCATTTGAAATAAATAAGCGTACTATTACACTATTACTTTGTTTTTCACATACATCGCTGCCGCAATTATCTCTCAGTTTAACAAAAAAAAAAAAGAAAATTGGCCGGATAAGTACGGGATATACGGAAGGGGCTTTTCGGGAAAGAGTACATAAAAGTTTCAAGAATCAGGACTGCCGTATAACAGCACGAGCGAGAAAACTGGATAACTAGGTGCTTTTTTCAAATTTTTCGGTACCTTGACTCAATTGTAAATACAAAAACTCACTCAAAAATCACTATTTTAAACATCTCTTTCGGAAATTCATAAACCTAGAACCTTATTCCAGAAGTACTTTAGTGAAAAATTGATTTTTATCGAAAGGAGACTTTATATAAATGTACGTAAACTACTGTGGCAATAGCGCCGTCTGAATAGTGTTTTTTCCTTTGTAGGCTCAAAAGGGAAAATCGTACGAGAAATTTGAGGCGGTTTCAACGGTTTGCTGTGACTATTTGACCTTTGATTAATGGTTTAAGATGCGTCGTTAACTCTAAAAATAGACAATATTTTTATTAAATAGGTAACAGACTCTGTAAGACTCTTGAACTCAAAAACTTCAGTCAATCGGGAGATTTTTTAGTTTTTTTTCAAAATCCAGTACTTGGTATCTTTGTATAGTGATTAAGGTGATATAAGTAACAGTTCAGCGCCCTGATAGTTATTCGGCACTTTTGGTTTTTTCCCAAAATCCAGGTAAACCGTATGAATCATACGTCATGATTGATACCAAATACACAATATCAATCTACACAGGGTGCGCAGTTAACCGCCAGTTAGGCGTCCCACTATTTTCCAGGGGTCACGCCTACGCCCTGCGCAGTTAACCGCCACTTGAGGACGCCGGTTAACTGCGCATCCTGTGTATATTAAGCACTGCGCAATAATCCGGCATATTTTTTTGTGAAACCTATACTTAACATCGACAATTTAAAACGTTTGCAATTTTATTATACAGCCAATCGAACAGGAAAAAGAAATCAAAATCGTAAAACATACTCGTTATTTTATTTCTTTGGCTTCGGAAGATTCATAATATCTCGTCTATTCCAACGTTTTCTAAAGTTCATTTCTTTACCTCGCACAACCCGTAAAAATTGTTTTTCTTCCCAGGTCATTTTGGATTTGAACGTTTTCTTTGGCATTTTTCGCCTTGGCAAAATTCTTAGTGGATTGACAACTTCTCCAGTGTTTGTCAAAACCTTATTCAAACAGTCGGCGATTTCGGTAGCCGAACTCGTTTGGGTATCACCATAATCATCCGTCCATTCTTTTGGTATCATGGCGACCCGGAATTGTAGCAAATCTGTTATGTCTTCGACATCCAGGTCATAATCGTGACGAACGTTTAAGACGACATTCAGATTTTGTGACAAATCTCGATTTGCTCCATCTCGCAACACTTTATTGTGGTTTTCATCAGTTTCTCATGCCTTAATTTCTACACCCCTATTAGCTGATTTCATTTTAAAAATCAGACGTTTCAAAACTTTAATTAAAAAAACACCCGTGTCCTTGCCCACGCAATGGCTCCCTACAAAACAATGTTTTAAAGTTTGTTTTTCACGCCTCCATGTGGTCACAATTAGACGTCTTTTGCGTAGAATTAAAATTTAAAATAATAATGTAGAATATTCAAGTTACTCCTAGTTAGGGCTCGGTAAATCCAAGCGTTTTCATTCGCTTAGCTATTTTCAAAAATTGGCGTGGCTTGGCTTAGCTTCATCTTCGTTTCAAAAATGCCTGGCTTTCAAAAAAGTCAAACCAAAAAGCCGAGCCCTGGACTTAGACTAAAATAATTTATGATGGCCCTAATGTTTCATACTCACTAGGGTCTCACATCAAAATTAAACCATTCCTAAATTATTGACAAATGTCTCATAAACAAGCACATCACCATCGCCAACGTTACTCTTAGCGGGATCGTAATAATCCCCGTACGGCTCAATAACCACATGCGATGGCAAGTCATGCTCATAAACAATAACCAAATAATGTCCCGGCGTCCAATCATAATCGGCGAATGCGCGACTCGTACTCGATCTCAATGCTTGAGTCTGAACTCTACCTAAGACTTCTGCCATGCCCTTTGGTTGACCATTATCGTAAAGGTCTGCTTGCAGTGTGTTGAACGTTGGATCGTTGACAAAAACGTTACGAGTTACAATAAGTTCTCCTTCGTATTCCAACCAAGGTGTTACCGGACATGTTGTGTCAAAAGTCGTGTTCGAAATTTACTCATTTATTTAAGAATAGCTTTGTTAACACCTGTGCTCCCCTTTTTAATCTCATGTTGCGCTCGTAACAATGCCATATGGTACTGCTCATCGACGCTAAAGATTGAGGCCTAATTATTCCAATAAGTTCATAAAACCAAAATGATGAGCTGGCTTATTTATTTATTGGAATTATTAGAGACGGTCAATTTTGCGTATAATAAGAGGCATAAAAGTTTTAAACCTGTTTAAGGATAACTATTATCGATTTCGAGCTATTAGCGAAAACAGTACTGTACGGGTGCGCAGTAGTTAATATGTGTTCGAGAAATGTTTATGATAAGTTAGGATTGAAGCATTTTACCCGTAAAGTTTTTCCTTCAAAAGAAATTGTGGTTCAGAAACTTTTGTCTTAGTTTTGGTTGAACTTTTTGTCTGTAATTTTTATGTTTTTATTTATTTATTTTTTTTTGAATTTTCCAGATTATCTTGTGAGACATGCTCAAAGACAAACTGATTTCGAACCCTAATCGGAAATACAAATGTCACATTCTTCCACGCCACCAAGAAAATCTTCCGTTTTCCATTCACATAGATTCTTCTCATCGCAGTGACACATGAGGTGGCCATCAGTTGCCCCATTTGCAGCCAAATACGAATCTGGATCCGAACANCTTCAACGCAAAGTTGACAGTCGGATGGATGGTTACACGTTACGCGGGATACTACCTTTAGTTGTCCAATAACATTAACACAGCTGTTAAAGTCTGGGCACGTATCCATAGTACCCGTGCACGTTGTGTCTTCAAGACAAGCAGTTCCTGAAAATATATTTCAGACAACAGACTCTAAATTATTGACAATTAAATAGCTGTCAAAATGAAGCTCTCCTGTTGAGTTCCCGGCACTGCCATATGGCACTGCTGTTTGAAACTAAAGATCTGACCGTGTCAAATTATTCCAACAAATCTATAAAACCAAAATAACGGACGTTTATATTTTATTGGAATTATAAGACATGGTTAATTTTGCGTATAATAAGAGATGAAACACCAATAAAACCGGGAACCGGATTTCAATTTTCGGTTAATTGGAAATTAATTTTAACAAACAATAAGTGTTAGACAGATCAACCGATTACAAAAACGGGATGGGGGATTAGTAATCCCGGATTACTCTTAGTTCGAGCTATTAACAAAAAAATGATAAGTTTCATATGGGATTTTCGGGGGAGCAGGAGTTAACTACCATTACCGTACCATTATGATAGTATCCTTCATCACATGCACACTCACATGTGTCCGTATTGTCGCTGTCGTCCGTTCTGTATACAGCATGGGCATTTTCCAATTCACAAAAATTCCCCAAAAAGAGGCACGGATCTTAAAACAAAAATAAATCGCAAATAAAATAAATTAAAGGTGTTTACTGTTATATTCCTCTGGGCAACAAAATCGTATTTCGAAATCTGCACATTGTTGATCTTTTGGTTGTTCGTCATTGATACACCAAAACCCAAGATCATTGTCGAAATGCACGACTTCCTCGGATCCAATAGAGCCCGCGACTTTTTGTACTCGAATCAGGGCTTGGCAAAATTGATTTATATGAAAGAGCACATGATATAAATTTTGTTCTATAAATACGTTTTCCACGCAACGTGTAAGATTAAAATACACAAGAGGTAGTCGAATTCCAGACCACAACGGTCACAGGTCGTCCGATCCATTCCTTCAAAAAGTATAATTTCTCGAACAAAAGCGGTGCCAAAAAGGAGATTTTGTTCACCATATTTTGTAAAGTTACATACATTGTAAAGTTTTTAAGTTATTAAGTGAAACATTTTTGTAGGTTTATTACCCTAATAGTATTACTGGTACGTGTTTAGGAGTAGCCTTCTTAATTGCCTGTCTCTCTTAACATACTGTCCAACCGACGAGAACGAGAAACGGGCCAATAAGAACGCCTCTCTTAATAACGTGGTAATTATACTAGGGTAAGAAACCTGAAAAATGTTTTCACTTAATAACTTTAAAACTTATGTGTAAATACTATAACAAAATGTGCGGAGCCCTGACTTGTATCCCTTTGGGTTCATTACAAACAACATTTGGTGGGTGATTTCCTCGATTTTCCCAATCGCCTGAATCCACTGGGTCGTCACGATCCAACCAGATGGACCATCGGTATCCAGGCTCATCGCAGCTCTGGTCTTGTCGTTTCGGGCAACAAAATCGCACTTCAAAATCGGCACATTCCTCTTCAGTTTGTTCTTCATTATTGCACCAAAATCCATGGTACAAATCCGTATGCGTAACTTCTGTAGAACCACTTGTTCGATTTCGAACGTCGATTGCAATCGGTTCAGCGCAGACCGAAGTAGCCGGAAAATTATGTCGATTTTCGTAATCCCCATCGCCGGTCGGGTCATCACTATCAACCGGTGGAAAATCGAATACGTCAAAATTCTATATTTTCAAAACTTAATCATATCCTATGGTCCATAGGCTATGGACCATAGGCTATCCTCTATAGGTCGCCGTAATTCATTTGTTTATATCATGTTAATTTAGATCACTTTTTATGTCATTGACTCAAAATACGGACATTTTGACCACCAAAGTGTGCTCTAGCGTCGTGTATCATACCGTGTGCTGAAGCTCAAGCTGTCGGGCTTGAGCAACTTGAACATTATGTTGACTGCAACTTCGCGAAAGTCCGAGCTGTAGCACACAGTAATCAGATTTGTTTGTACTTTCCTAATCAGTTCATGAAATTACTGCAGTGAAGGATGTTTAAATAAACATTATGTCTATTGTTTTATTATTATTTTACGTTTAGATCAACTTTGTGTTGTATTCGATACCACTAGCCTATCAAGCCAATCTGTCCAGTCGTAACCTTCAGCGTCACACTCGCTCGTTGTCATCTCGGGACAACAAAAGCGCACGGCGAAATCAGCACAGAGAACACCGTCGTCAAAATAACCCGGCTGCTCCATATTAATGCACCAGAAGCCGAGTGATCCGTTAATATGCGTAGTATGAACTGAACCGTCATCAAGAGGCGTAGCTTGAACCGTGGTTCAAAATTTTGCTTTAATTTATGGACCGGCCCTGTAAATTATAGGGTATCTCGAAAATTTCTAAAACGGGTCAAGAATGACCGGTAGCTACGCGTCGCATAATTCATAACTTATCCCTTTTGTGTCGGAAAATTTCCCATTAATCTCTGAATATCGAAATTGGAATTTTTAGACGCGACTTTTATTCTTACTTGATCTGAGCTTCTTTTAGGGATAACTTTACTTTACGATATTTTAACAAAAGTTTCTTATTATGAATGTTAAAAAGTAAAGTAAAGTTCCGCATTAAAAAATTGCCGTTAAAAAACCGTTAAACAAGTGGGTCGCCTCCTTTTGACCTTAAAAATCATATTTTATGGACAAAATTTGAACCTAAACTTGAACACCAATCGGATTCGAGCAAACTTCACGTTCTGCATACGCAACATTGGTTTCCCAGTCACCGGTTGATAGCTGATTATTATCGGGATCGTCATTATCAATCCATTTTGTCCATTTGTAACCTTTCTGATTGCAATGTACATCACCAGCGCCGTACTTTGGACAGCAAAATGAAACCTCATAGTCATTACAATCATCGACGCCGTTTTTACAAATGAAACC